>CAAKHB010004988.1:0-13936 GCA_901007665.1 Aeoliscus strigatus
ACTTCACCTCGCTCTGTCTACCCACCAACCACAGTTCAATGACGAGGCTAGCTGTGAGCACAATATGACCTTTGACCTCCACTCTGCTTCCTGACAGTCTGTTAGTTTCTGTTTCCACCAGGTGACACTCAAGAGTTCACAGTTCGACCCCGGGCCAGGTGTATGCATGGTGTGGCGTGGCTGCGTGGTGTGTGTGTGTGTCAAAGACAAAACCAACCATGTGAGCAGCAGGTGAGCGAGAATTTTAAGTTATCTCCACTCACCTGCTGTTGCTCTGCGTTTTGTGTGTGTGTGTGTGTGTGTGTGTGTGTGTGTGTGTGGTGTTGGACACATGGCAGAAGCTATTCATCTACCTGGAGACGCCATATCATTTAACCGTTGGTGCATCTGTCACTCGTGTCTGATTGTATGTCTGGGGTTCACTGAACGGAAACAAACAGAGAGAATGGCGCCATTGTTTGTCAGGAAATGACATCATATAAAAATACGACAAAGGAAAGCAGAACAGAGTATTTAAACAGTTTTCATTTCAGAAGAGTGAAAAAGTGGAAATAATTCGTGAAAAGTTTTCGTGCAGAATTGAATGTGTTCTTCCTTTGTCCATCCATCAACGAACTGCATGACGTCATCACAAAGGTAAACATTTGAAACAGGACAAGTCAACACCACACGAGCTTTTAGAGTTCCAATTCTCTCCAGTGCCAACCCCACAGCATCACAAAAGAATGAATGATTTACTGCTGCGTGTCCGACACATTGAGATAACACACAGACACACGCACAGACACACACACTCTAGGCACCATGACCAAAGAGATTTCCAGCAGGTGCTGATCATCCTCCAGAGGCCTGGTTGGTCACACAGCTGCCAGTGTTTTATCTCCAGTCAGTTCACACCATCAGCATTTGTACACTTAAAAAGCAGCAATCTATTTGTTTCTGCTGAGAAAGTTGTATTTCTTCAGTGTCTCTTAGCTGTTGGACGTTTTCTGTCCAGCCATCCTTCCATCTTCTTCTACTTTGTCTTCTACAGCCTCCACTGTACACACCGTTGGTGGAGCACTGCTTCCACCCTCTGAGGCGCTGAATGATTCGCCAGAATTTCTTGGAGGCCAACCGGTAGTCCTCCTACATGGCCTCCCCAAACTTCTCCCAGACCTACCGCCCGAGCTGCAGCACGCTTGGCCTGCCGGGACCCGTCAGCTGCCTCAGGAGTCCCACGAGCCAGCCAGGCTTGATAGGACTCATTCTTCAGCTTGACGGCATTCATGACTTCCAGTGTCCACCACCGGGTTCGGGGCACTGGAGACCACCATGGACAATGGTGGTTGAGAACATGGTCCTCTCGAACTCAATGTCCCTCGCCTCCCTCGGGATCTGGTCGAAGTTCTCCCGGAAGTGGGAGTTGAAGACCTCCCTGACGGCGGGTTCCTCCAGACATTCGTAGCAGACCCTCACTGTACATTTGGGTCTGCCGAGTCTGTCTAGTTTTCCCCCCAGCCAGCAGATCCAACTCACCAACTTCTCGGGCAAAAGACTGCTTGCCTGCCGTCCATCTTGACCATGCACTGCCGCTCGACTTTCCCGCTTCTACTCCCAGTTGAAAGACTTCCGGTTGCAAAAGTTACCTAACTGTAAAGTATTTTCAAAATGTCTTCGTCTTCTAAAATGTACTTTTGTCTTGCACTTCCCGGCCACCGTACCTTCCCCTATATTCCGCGGACTGCTTGGATTTCCACAGAGGGCTTTGAAATATGCGGTAAATTCTGTGATTCCTGGGGGGACCAGTTATGCCACATGAAACCAACATGTGGAGCATATACCCTAGCCGTGTATGTGCACAGATGTTTATCAAATTAAATGGCAAAGTTAATGTTATTTTTCTAATTTATTTATGAAAAAATATATTTCTTGATTCTGACAAACACATTAGGCACATTAACATAAACATATATACAATTCTCTGTCATAAATACAAAATTATTTACAAAGATCTAAAATTAAATAGGAAAACTATCTTCTGGACGATATGTACACATTGCATTGTTTCCTTAAGTTAACAAAGATAGTACAAAGAGAGGACTACGCTAGGACATATTTTTGGTATCAAAGGGTTAATAACAACAGAAAGGAATAATAATTTTACAAAAAAGCTCTTTGGAGTCCTTCACTGTAGAAAAATATTTTTTGGAGCTGGCACCTGGAGCTGGGATGTCCCTCCAAGTGTGCTGATTGGAACTGATACGTTCTGAGAATGTCACATCCGTAGAAAATCATTTGGCGTCAACAGACGGGATGTTAAAAACTGCCAATGTGGACATGAGGCAGATGATTGTTTCAACAAACACTCTGGTGATGAGAAGACTTGGACAGTCACTGCACAAAGTCATTGGAGTCGTGTTTTAGTGACAGCGAGGGCTCCTGTGATTGTATGACGTATGATTGTGTTTCTTGAACGGCGTTCCGATTGCTGACTTTCAGTCCTGTCTTTTTTTTTTTCTTTCATGAAGAGGCACTTCCGATTTGCAGGATTGAACAAAAATTGTAAGGCTGCTGTGTTTCTTCCACGAGGCCACAACGTGTTTCATTTTCAAAGAAGCAACGGACCGAAAATGGTGATGAGACAACCTCATCTTGTAGATAAAATAAAAACAGAAAATGTGTGCAGGAAAGCTCAGGTTGTTTAAATACATTGTGATGAGTTCCTGTTCCCTTTGATTGACATCTTATTTTGGAATTTTACAGGAAACAGTTGCTGTTGATTGGGGAACATTTTGCGAAGGCACTAGTGTTTCAAATTGGCCGAGCAGTTCCAGCACATTGTCTCTTTCGTGTTTGATCCCAGGACAATTCAATTACAAAGGAGGGAAAAATTATATTAGATTTAAGGTATAAAAAGATAAATAGTGCAAATGACGCCAGACATTCAGCCTCTTCTTCCTCTTTCCTCTCCACCTCTGCTGCTCTATCTCTCCTTTCAGAACCCTTGTCCATTCCTTTAGATCCTGTGGTTTTGTCTCTCTCCAGTGGGCAGCAGCAATAAATATTAAATAAAATAAAGCAGATAGAACAGAATAGAATCGATCCTCTGGGGAAGAACATCCTGGTCAGAAACGATTTGAGGGCTTCAGTGTAAAAGTTCCTCTGCTGGCTGAGAATTGGAGGTTACACCTGGAGAGCAGACAGAGGAGCAGCCGTTAGTCGTCAGCGAAGATGATGATTGTTTGGTCAAAAAAACAGGTACCGCAAGTACAACATCTCTGGGCAAAAGCCAGATATGGAATGAAGTATCAGTAATGAAGCCTGAGTTTGGGACTATGAGTCACATACGGATATCAAGACTTGAAACTGATGACCACAGGTCCACATATGAAGACGTATGAAGGAGTTTGGGCAGTAGGAGAAATGTGTTGAAGTTTTTGCTTCTGTCGATTTTAACTCTGTGATTGTCATCAGCAGCTGGCTCTCAGGGTAAGGTCAGAGGTCAATGTCAGAGGTCAATGTCTCTGCTCCAGATAAAATTGTGCATTGATTGACCAATATGAGTTGGAAATAGAGACTGAAATGCACTGAATTTGAAAGATACTATAGATATTATCAGTGTAATACTGAACTGATAAGCTGGTTGCGGTGTGTAGTGGGATAGCAAACATGCACTTGATCCAAATGACCCCGCTGGTCATTTGGTCATTTAGTCATGGATCACAGTGAGTCATCTGAGAGATAATAAAAGTGTGTGTGTGTGTGTGTGTGTGTGTGCGTGTGCCCTCACCTCAGTAGCAAACACACACTGCTCAGGGATGATGAACACTGGGTGATACAGACTATCTTTTGCCAAACTGAGCGGAGGGACAAGGATGGACGAGTCACTGTTCTTTCTGTTACAGAGAGAGAGAGAGAGAGAGAGAGAGAGAGAGAGAGAGAGAGAGAGAGAAAGGGGTGTGGGTGGGGGTGTTGGGGGGGGGGGGGTTGGGGGTGATGGTGGGGGTGGTACCAGAGCAGCAAAGATTCCGGTTAAAATACATTTGAAGGTGCGTGGGCACAGAAATGATCAGATAATAGACGACAAACAAACTCGTTCCAACTCGTCCTCTCAGAACAGATGGAGAGAGAAGTGAAAACAAACAAACACACACACACACACACACACACAGACACACTTTGGATCCTTACAGGTCTAACTTGTTCCGCTGCTGCTCCTCTTTCACCAGATTGTGGTCAGCCATTTTGTTTTTAAACATGGCCGTGTTGTCGCCGCCCCTCTCCACCAGCGCCGCATCCTTATTGGACACTTTTAGGTGTCCGCTGGGCATGAGGAACGCCTCCTTTTCTCTCAGGCTGCCCAGCGGGGCTCCCGGCAAGCCGCCATTATTGGGTCCCCCGCCGATCACTGCATTCCGGTTGTTCACCGTCTCCAAGTCGTTCTTCACTGACGTGGACAGCGCCCTTAGCTCCCTGCTGCGCCGCAGCTGCCGCAGGACGAAGATCGCGGCGCACACCAGCAGAGTCAGCGTCACCAGGCCGAAGGCGAAGGCAACGGCCAGCGCTGCGGGGACGCCGTCGCTCCCAGGGGGCACCGCTGTTGCCGTAGTGGTCTTCACCGGGTACTCACAGCGCGCGCCCATGAAGCCCGCTCGGCACTGGCACACAGGGCCAGTGAAATGGGTGTAACATGTGCCGCCGTTGTCACATGGGAACTGGTCACAGGGGCTGGAGCGCTTGGAGCAGTCCTTGCTGGTGAAGCCCAGTGGACACTTGCAGCTGAAGTCGTTGATGCCATCGATGCAGGTGCCGGCGTTGCTGCATGGGTTGGCGGCGCAGTCATCGATGTTGGTCTCACAGTGCGAGCCGGTAAAGCCGGGCAGACAGCGACACATGACACGGTGGCCGAGGTCCAGACACTGTGCACCTGCATACACATCGATTGGTTGGTCAGTTGAATGGTTTAAAACAAAATACACTGATTCTCATTGATGAGCATTTTGGATTGATGTGTAGTACACTAAGAACAAGAGATTACTGCAAAAAAGACTGACTGAGCAAGAGTCACATTTCACATTTGACACATTTCCCCACTGTAGGACGATAAAGGATTATCTTATCTTATCAAGAGTTCAGCTGCAGCTGTAAAGTGAAAACACTTGTTGCTTTGACCACAAGTGAAAGAGAAACATATATATATATACATAGACATAAGACTAAAAATGACCCTGCAGGCAGCATTCTTTTACGGCTTCTGTGAGATGCAGAAATGTTAACAGCAATCATGTGCACAGCTGAGAAGAGTCTGTTTCACTGCTTATGAGTGGTAGAAAAAAAAGACAGAGGACCCAGGTAGAACCTTGGAGAGACAACAGCCTGAATCATCTGACCAACCTGGAAGAAGTTAACAACCCTACTAACTTTCTCTGAACCATCCAGAAACAACATGATGGTGTTCTTAGAAACATCCTGAGAAAGGTAAGAAATACTGTCTCTCATATCGTTATCTTTGCTGGTGGCCGAACCATTGCACATTGGCAACGCAAAGAGACACACCACGAATAAACGTTCTCAGGTCCATGTTTGGTTGTTTCTGTGCCACTGAGGTGTTGCAACACTGCAGCCAGACAGGCTTAGAGGAGGGAGACGGAACGAATGCAGATTAACGATAAGGCGTCAGTTTCTGACCAGCTAATGAGGACCTGAGGGAGGTCGGACTTGGAACGGTGTGATTATTGTAACAGGCAGCGATAACCTTATGTTTGAGTCGGTCTACGGAGTCGTCTCTCTCTGATTATCGTCAGAGACAGATTGTCGTCCTCTGTCCTGTGATTCAAGAGAAAAATTCTTTGCATCCTCCCCTGATTATAAAAATGCCATGTGTTTCTGTTTAACAGTTTCCAATAAACATGATTTCCCCAACATTCAAGTGTGTTTGCATTTCTCTACAGCCGTACGTGTCATTCCCCTCTGATACAGTCAGAAAGACGTAAATTGCGCTGCATTCAGGAGCATGTAAGAAATTCAGACATCCCAGTGTAAACATGAACTGTTAATAGTGTTTCACAGACAGACGGGAGGACTTTTACACTCTTGTTAAAAAGGCTTCAAGTTTCCATGTCACACTAACTTACAAAGTGTTTGTGATGTCACAAATCATGTTTATAGGTTCCAAAATCAGACACTTTTGTACTATGTTTAACAGGCAAAACACACGGAAAACTACTGGGCTATCTCCAGAACGGTTGACAGTGATGTAAAACCTATGAAATGTACAGGAAAAACAAATGAACACATCAGTCCGCTGCCAACACACACACACACACACACACACACACACACTCACACACACACACACACACACACACACACACACACACACACACACAGTACATCCAGTTGCCAAATCATCACCATTTGCAACAGGCTGAATTATTTTTCCTTAGAGAAACCCTTAGAGCTGTGCAGCTTCAGCCTGCCACTGACGGCTCCATCAACCTGTGAGCCGAAGCCAGCGGCAACAGGAATAGAGGACGGAGGGCTTTGGTGAACAACAGGGTGAAATGTTTGGGTTTACAGATGAAGGCGATAAGACCTGCTCACACATGTTCCTACGTGACAGTCTGGGAGTTTATCCAAGTTACCTTTTACCCAAACATCATGAGAGCATCTCTGCTTCTATTTTATTTTACAAATACTTCATTCCTTTTAGGTTGTCCAACTTTTGCTTCACACCAAAAATGGCAGCACAGGACCAAGAGAAACAGCATTTATGGCATTCAATGTGGATATCTCTAAAAACTGGAGGCTTGTGATCATGGTATGTTCACATTGTACGTGCACAGACTTCATAGTTCCTCGTTATTACCAACTAGCCTTACGACTGAGATAACAATTTCAAATGTATGACACATGATTAATGACATTAATGTTTCGATATGACAACAGTAAAAAACAGGAACTGGTTGCAGCAGACAAAAAGAGAAACTGTCCTGTTCACAAAATGACTTTTATTTTCTGTATGACTGTGATTGCGAAAGTTGCTCTGTTTATCAGTCATGTATATCTCTGAGAAGCAGCATCATATCTATCTACCATCAGTAGATACCACCAGGTGGAACATCTCTGGTGTTCCACCTGGCTCTGCTCAAGGGCAACTTTTCTTTGAACTCTGCCCGGATCACTTACAGATGTGGGCAAAACGTCCATGTGTAAAACAGATGACACCCTTCCACAAGACCTACGCTAGAAGTCGTATTGACCTTTCACCTCAGATAAATTTGAATCAGCTTGTGGTAGCAGTGTGTTCTTGATTCATGTAACGATTTACTGACTGGTGACGTCATAACAGGGAAACACAAACTACCTGCTGGAGCTGCAAGGAAAGGAGTCTCATCACAAGGCTATAAAAAGGAGGGGTGGAAGTGAAAGAATGTCCCTGAACGACCCGCGGCGCCCAGTAGCGCCGACTGACCCAGATCAACACCAACTTTCCTTCTTTTCCTTCTGGCCCCAATGTCAGAGAGGACTAACAAGCATTAACCCTACCGAAGACGGTGGGCATGACGGCAGGAGGGAGACGGTTAAAACCAAAGCATGGTGCTCTGTTTTTGCAGCTCACAGTTCTCTGCTTGGAATTCAGTGGTGTTACCGTTTTATTAGTGTCAACCTGCTCGACAGGTTGTACTTTACTCTGCTGGGAAAAGGAACAAAGACCAGACTGGTTTGCTTTTACATCTACAGATGAAATGCAGGAACAAAGCTTCATTGTGCTCAGCGACAGCTGGTTTCTTCAGGGCAACTAAAACACCACCGGATAATTGTATCATCAGTGTTCACAAACTGATTTGAACCACTATTTCCCAAAATATTTTTTTCAAATTAGCTACAAATGACTGTTTCTCAACAGCTGGGCAACTACAGGAGGGATGTTAGAAGGTTCTCCAGACGTTAGAACATGGTTTGGCATGTGTTTTGTATTTTCACCATCCAGATTTCCTTTACAACTAAAACTACATCTAATGTAGTTTTAAAACTAAGTGTACATCTAATACATGGCAAATAATGATTGTGGCCAGCATTGATTCATGGTCTGTCTTCATAAAAGTACCAACTAACTAGCGTACTAAGAAGAGGTCGCTGCTGTCTACAGGGTCACAGAGCGTGGTATCCTGCAGAGGACGCTAGCAACACAGTTCCACTGGCCCCGTGTGTGTTTACCCGAGCTCAAAACCAAAGGATGAACTTCCAGTGACATTTTTACAGCCTTCACTGACCAAACAAACCTTCCATCTCAGCCTCTCCACGGAACCACTCCGTCTCCACCTGAACAAAACTTTGTCATCTTCTCCATCAACCTTTCATTTCACCTGTTCACCAGTCCTCCTCCATCACCTTCAGCCATCATCTCCAACTCACAACAAGTTCCTGTTCCTGTGATCACATCATCCAATCCCCGAGAACCTACACTTCAACCTACAGTCCAAACCAACCAGAACCAAGCACCAGGTGTGGGATGACGGGTTCTT
This sequence comes from Aeoliscus strigatus, assembly GCA_901007665.1. Classification (NCBI taxonomy): domain Eukaryota; kingdom Metazoa; phylum Chordata; class Actinopteri; order Syngnathiformes; family Centriscidae; genus Aeoliscus; species Aeoliscus strigatus. The sequence continues at coordinate 8,511 of CAAKHB010004988.1, forward strand.
TCCATAGCCCCCCCATCGTGTGTTAAACGTTGGACAATTAAATTGTTTGTAATGTAATGTAAGAGGTTGAATGTATGTGTATTTACTTACGTGTGCTAGTCAATTGTTGTCGTCTGTGTTCCTGAAAGTCACTGATGCCTAGTTACAGACATCGGAAAGCCTCATATTCAACAGGACATTACAGAGCTCTCTGCCATGAAGGACCAAGGATGTCAGCCAGGACTAATTGACAATTACCAGCACATACAAAGGGAGGACAGAACTTCTACTTGTAGCGCAAAAGCCTGAGGCTTTTTGGCAAGAAGTGACACTGGCTATTAAACCAAGCGAACAAGCCACTGGAGTCGGGCAGCTGTACGACACTAATGATGCCAACAGAACACGGTGACCCTTTACCAAGGGAACACCAACAGTTCCACTTGCTGCTGTGTGTGTTTCATGCAACGGACAACTAGTGTTGACCCCTTTTAGTGTGTTGCTGTGACATCAAACATCCCTGAGCACGTTTCTACTCAATCACAGTGTCACAGTACAGGAGGCAGATCGTTGTACCGTTGGCGCAGGGGTTGTTGCTGCATTTGGTGACTGTCTTCTCGCAGTTGGAACCCGTGTACCCAGGCGGGCAGTGGCAGCTGTACCCGCCGGCGACATTCTCCATACACGTTCCTCCATGAAAACAAGGCCCATCTGCACAAGTCATGGCGCTGACCTCACAGTTCTTCCCATAGAAGCCTTGTGGACACGCACACAAAAAGTCGTTCACCATATCCTGGAGGAAGCAAACGAACGGCGATCAATCAACGTCGTTTCCGGAATTAACTCAAAGCAGCAAGGAATGTTGAATTACCTTGCAGCTTCCGCCGTTCTTGCACGGGTTGCTGTCACATTCGTTGATTTCGATCTCACAGTTCTGGCCGGTGAAGCCCGGTTGGCAGGTGCAGGTGTAGCTGCCCTGGCCGGTGTTGGTGCACGAGGCATCGTTCTGACACGGCTTGTGGTTGGTGCAGTAGTTCAAATCTGGAGGGACAAACACACTTTGAGTCAGCCACCAGCCACAAAAATGTACATTTATTTCGGTTTGCATATTCACTCTTCTCAACACTCGATCAGGTAGGCTGAGCATGTCCATGTCCATGTCCATGTCCATGTCTTGCTGGTGTCCTACGGTATTTTTACTAACTGTACTTCATTCAGGTTGTCTGTTTGTGATTGGGAACATGAACAGAGCTAGAAGAAGGAATAGGAAAAGCTGGAATCAGTTTGCGTTGATTAAATAAATGACTGATGATGTTTGATGACTGATGTGGGCTTTGTGTTCTGAGTCTTATTGCACTGAGAAAACCAAAATCTTCTAAGTAGTTTAAAGTTTGTACTGAACTTTAACTGAACTTTGTCTAAAGTGAGTAAGAAACAGTAATAAAATATCTGCAGAAACATGAGACATTTGCATAATTGAGTGAAACTTGTTCACCCCAGGTTCCTCATTAATCAGTTAAAGGGAAAAATGTAGTGAAGGAAAAGTGAGGAGGACTGAGGCGGGAGCCTAGAAAAGCTTTGGCCAAACTAAAAAGTCCCTTCAAAAGCAGGGACTCATTTTAATTGGCTTTTATACAAATGAAAACATCGAGGTTTAAATTGGAACTTTAGGAACTTTCAAATAGAAATGATGAACTGTTCTGTATTTAGAGGAAACTTGCCAAAAACACATGAGCTGTTTGATCATTTTATACTTTGACAAACTTTGCAAACCTTTCTTGTATATGTAGCAAGTGTTTTCTCTGTATTCATATGGGTGATTTCATGAAATGACAAAGCCTGGCGAGAAACCACAGGTGAAACCAACCAAAGTTTAAGATTACTAAACTACCATGAGCCTCTTTCCTGCGTCTCTGGGGGTTAAACTACCTGCCAAGTCGTTTATCGCAGATTCAAAACTTGCTCGAGAAGGTTAAATCCACCCCCGACGATGTCCTGTCTGCTGGTGTTTCAGTTGAAATGGTGCGTTAGCTTTGAGGGGAATCTATAAGCGCAGGAGGACTGACTGTCGCTGCCAAGCGCTGAACTCTTCAACGCCAGCTAACGCTGCACTTGCGGCTACGTTTGGCGGAAAGATACAATTAAATAGGGAAGGAAATAATTATAAATTTAACAATAGAAGCAATTTGTAAAGTGAAATCAGAGACATGGAAGACATCGATGGTGATGGAGGAGGGTTGATGTTGGTTTTAATGTCCTTGTCCGTCATCCTCATGCCTGGGTACAGGTATGAGCACACAACCTGAACATGTGACAGAGCTGGCAGGTGGGGGAACAACTCACCTTGGTCACAGTATAGGCCCCCCCATCCCTCCTTGCAGTTGCACTGCCAGGGCTGCTGGCAGGTCCCATGGAGGCAGCCGGGGTGTTGGGCGCACTCATTGCAGCGTTCGCCCTGCCAGCCCTGGCGGCACACACACTCCCCAGGAGACTTGCAGAAGCCGTGGTCTTTGCTGCAGCCTGCGGCACAGATGGCTGATAGCCGGAGGAGAAGGAGAGAGGGAAGAGAGGGAAAGGGAGAAAGGGGGGAGGAGGAAGGATAGACTATTAGTTTGAGTGTGTGTGCTGCTTGAACCACAAAACAACCCCCATCCCTTTCTGTGGGCCTCACACACACACACACACGCACACACACACACACACGCCTCCTCTGCAAGTGCTTGTTAAGTACCGAGCGAAGCAGCTGGCGCACACAACAAAAGCAACACATGCCGTCTCTTTTCACGCAAAGCAGCGCACATTAAGCTCCAGCGCGTGTCCCTGTTGAAGCAGGCGAGCCAGGGGCCGATCGGGGGGCCCATTGTGGGGCTCTTAACAAAAGAAGCAGGCCTCCAAGCCAACACACACACGCGCTGGAAACGACAGAAGCCACCAAGGCCGACGGTGGCGTTGAAAACTGCTTGACTTAACAATTTCAAGGCCGCTGGACAAAACATGAAGCTCCAATTATTCTTTATTCCCCCCACGCCCCTCCCTCCAATCTGAAGAAACGTTGGAATATAAAATGGTGGGAGAGAAGGAGGGGAAGTGGTGTCTTACTACTGTTAAAAAAAAAAAAAAGATGTAAATGATTTTTGGTAATAAGTGACATCGTTGGAGTATTTCTGGAATAATTAGCTAAATTCTAACGTAATAATAACACACCCTAACGGTGAAACCTAAAGTCTGTGATGTCCCACAAACAGCATTTCCACTCACGGTCGGTGCAGTATTCGCCCGCCCAGCCCTCCAGGCAGCAGCGTTTCCCGTCCTCGTCACAGGTGTAGTGACCAAAGGTGTCGTTGCGAGGGCGGCAGAGGTCGGAGCAGGTCTCCCCATAGTAGTGTTCTTTACACACCACGTGGTAGGAGAAGCGGAGCTCGCTTTGCTTGTCCGAGTGCACCTCCTGGGACCAGTCGTCCCCAACGGTCAGCTTACAGAGGGTAGTCAGCCGGCTGATGAGGTTGTTCTGGTTCTCTGGGTGAACGAAGGAGAGGAGGGGACTTAGGTAAGGTCATCCTTAATCACAAAAAAAACAATGTGGTAAAAACAATTGTTTACAATGACCTGAAAGGAGATAAATGAACTTTGACCTCCTGTGGTGCGTCACATTAAACCTTTTATGCTCAGACATACCTTCACTCACACTGACAGACTGTTATCAGGATTCAAACTCCCATGTTCAATGAATCAGGAGCCATAAAAACTACAGGCTCCTACAGCGCCTCTGTCGCCGTCTGGCGGCAAAGTAGCGCTACTGCAGCAGGACTCGTTTACCTGTGGACTCCAGTCCCGAAGACTCCGCGTTCCAGGCTTCGATGATCAGAGAGAAAGTTCCCTGGAGACAAAGAGACGGATCAAATCAAACCACCGCCTCACCTCGAGGTGTTCCACAGGTCCGTGTATGTGTGCGTGAACGCTGCAGGTAAACGCAGGAAACCAACGAATTCCAGGATGCAGGCGACATGCAGGAGGCGAGGAGCCGTGATTTTTGTCACTTACCGGCCACCTGACATCGAACGGCACCCTGATGGGCGCGCTAGCAGAGATGGACGTGGAGTCGGCGCCAAAGATGTCGGTGAGCGCGGTCCCGTACATGCACGGCAGCTCCGGGTTGATGACACCCTGCGAGTGCTTGAGACACACGCGGAAGAAGATGTGACAGTCCCGGGACTGGTGGCGACAGGCGCCCCGGTGGCTGGTGAACGAGTTGATCTTGAGCTCGAAAAATCCGTGGGACAGCACCTGGAGGGGGTCACGGGTTGTGGGGGGTGAGGGTCAGAGGACCGACGATCAAACGGGTGCAAAATAAAACCAGCTGATACCAAGTGGTACCAAATGGGCCAAACTGCAGATGGATGTGAAAGGAATTTGGTGCAATTTTTCTCTCATCAAATGTATAAATATAATAAACCGATGTGAATGAAGCAAATGAATAATGAGTCATGGGAACAAAGACAACATGAGTGTAAGAACTGATAGAAACGACTGCTGAAGTTCAAAGCAGCTTTTCGCGTTGTGCGTAAAGACGCACGGATCCAACCCACGCGTGCGACACCGGAGACGACCGACTAACCGAATAACTCCGGTCAGTCATGGATTTCTTGTGGATAACTAATCCAGACTGACTCCACGTCAGACGCGTCCCGTCGCTTCCACTCACCGTCTGCGCCGCGGCTAGCAGCAGGAGAACCGGCAGCAACGAATGCGCCATGGCGTCCAGGACGGGAGCACCGGGTCCAGGTGACACGGAGTAAAGTCCAAACGGTTCCACAACACGGAGCGGAGGAGCGCACGGTGGGAAGGCGAAGAGGTCTGGAGTCAGGGGATCAGCGGGGGGGCTGACTCTGGAGAAGGACCGGTCCGCTGGCTGCTGTACTCTGGACTGCAGCTGCTGCTCAGCGCCTCTTTATAGGAGGAGAGAGGGGGAGGAGTGTGTGTGTGGGTCTGAAGAAATCACCTGAAGAAAATTCTCTCTCTCTCTCTCTCTCCTTAACCCCACCCTCCACCCCCCCCACACACACACTTTTCTTTTTTGTTCTGTGTCGCGTGCCGAGGGTGTGTGGGGATTATTTCAATTGTACACACACGCGCGCGCACAAAATCAGCATCATCACATGCAAATAGGTATTATATCTGGAGCCTTCAGATAATTCTACTCTTCTGCTACTACTATTACTACTAATAGAACTACTCGTGCTCGAACTAAGTAGTAATACTAGTTAGTGCTACTACCTCTGGTCTCTGTGAATGGACGTGAACGAACAAGTCTACAAAGTAAAAGTACACGGGTGATGCAGAGGACAGGTGTGTGTCTTCCATTGTTATTGGTAATGAGGGCAGCGCGTGCCTCCGCTGGTCCTGACTTCACCCCCCACCACCATACACACATACACACAATGGCCCCACCC
>CAAKHB010004989.1:6682-22904 GCA_901007665.1 Aeoliscus strigatus
CTCCTACCGAGTACAACACTAAAAACCACTAAAATGGTAAAGAAAGGACATCCAGCAGTCCAACAGTCAATGTCTCTTCATGTCTGTCCAATGATCCATGGAAACAGAGATGATTTGTGTATTATTGTATCATGCCGTGTTCACCGTTTGGTCTTACAGCTTCTTCAGAGTTTTTACAAATGAAAAACTGCAGTATTTATCTCCGAGCTCATACGGCGGTGCCTTACCGCCTTGTGTCATCCGATTTGCAGCGAAAGCTCAAGGTGCCATGTCGTTGGACGGCTTTCAGATGTACCTGTCCTCCCAGGACGGCTCCATATTTCGCCCAGATCGTCTGGGCCTTTACCAGGACATGAACCAGCCCCTGAGCCATTACTTCATCTCCTCCTCACACAACACCTACCTGCTGGAGGACCAGCTGCGGGGGCAGAGCAGCCTGGAGGCGTACATCCAGTGAGGGAGACATCCCATCACAGGATGGAATTCATCACTATTCTACTATAGCAGACTATGAAGGTATAAAATCGGACGATAAATGCGACTTCTCGCTTTTCTGCCCGTGGCTCAGGGCCCTGAAGAGAGGCTGCCGCTGTGTGGAGGTGGACTGCTGGGACGGCAGTGACGGGGAACCCGTCGTTTACCACGGTCACACTCTGACCTCCAAAATCCTCTTCAAAGATGTGATTGCAACTCTGAAAGAGTACGCTTTCAAGGTGAGGACCGCTGGGACGCAACAAAAGAAGCTGGGCAACGTGATCATGTCGATGTTGAGCAGAGCTTTAGACAAAGACTTTCCTTCTGTGTCAAAGGCATCGGAGTTCCCGCTCATCTTGTCCCTTGAGAATCACTGCAGTGTGGAGCAGCAGACCGTCATGGCCCAGCACCTTCGTCAAATCCTAGGGGACACACTTCTAACCATCCTTTTGGACGGGCAGGTCCCTCAACACCTACCTTCTCCACAGGTCAGACGCTGGCTTACTCCGAATTTTGATATTTTCTGTCAAATAGTTAGAATTCTGAATGCTATATCAAATCTATTATTCACTTTGAAGGAAGTAACCGCAGCTTTACCCAAGAATAGATACGTAGGAAAGTAACAAAAAATTGAGCCAATAGAATAAAATAACAGTATAGATACTGTACAAATAAAATAAAACAGAACAGAATCAGCATCGGCTGTCACGTCGACAGTGGGACAACGTGGTCATATGATTTCTCTCTCAGGGCCAGCACAAGTTTGTGACTCACACTCGTGTGACTGGAGCTTTCCAGACTGCTCGCCGGTGACATGAAAGTGTGAGAATGTCGTAGTTTCCAGAGAATTAAATGTAAAATTGCCTCCCTTTTCACATTGTTCCCAAAAAATGTCGATCACCTCGTAACATTGGACTGAAAGAGAGTTTCAGGAAATATTTTGCACCTTTCAGAAAAGTAATGAGGAATATGTTCTGTGAATATTCTTCTTCCAGAGAAGATTAATGGTGTATATGTTCCTGTTCAACTTTAAAACTCTTCTCCATTACAGCACTTTAGACAATCAATACTCAGTTCAGCTAATGGCAGATAAGCGCTTTGCTCAGAATGCTGCGGAGGATTTCTCCTGTCAGTGTCTTGTCAGGCTGCAGACAGCGGAGGTGCCGATGGGCCATCGTCAGGAATAGACAGCCTACAAACATAACGCCAAGTCAGCAAATTCTCCTGTCATTTAAAAGGAACTGAAAGGAAAGATTTTGCTAAAAGCCAAGAAGATTGGCGGCCTGGAGAACTGCCTGGATGAAACCCTGACAGATGACGTCAGCGACGAGGAGGAGACAGCCAACGACGAAGCTGAGTGCCCGTTAGCAGACGACCCGCTTGCAGACAGGGTTTGTTCTCGGGATAGGACAAATATGACGAGAATGAACGTATCTGTTCTCTCCCGTTACATGTTCATGGCATTCTCTCATTCTTCAGAAGTCAAAGTCCAAACTGTCCAGGGCGCTGTCCGACCTGGTGCTTTACTGCAAGAGCGTACACTTCCACGGCTTCGAACACGCTCGTTTGCACGGCAAATGTTACGAGATCTCCTCGTTCTCCGAGTCCAAGGCCAAGAGGCTCGCTAAGGAAGCAGGTCATGACCGGAGAGCTGTTGAAGATGGTGTTGAAAATGTCTCTACTGAACAAACGCAATGTTGTCCTGACGCACCGACTCTTCTTCAGGAGCGGAGTTCTTGCAGTACAACATAAACCAGCTGAGCCGGATTTACCCCAGCGGACTCCGGACCGACTCCTCAAACTATAACCCACAGGAGTTGTGGAATGTGGGCTGCCAGATCGGTAAGAAGGAAGACGCCCTTGCCATGGCCATGATGTTGGACTTTTAGTGCCAGATTCCATGTAACTTAGACATTAAAAGACTTAATTGCAGCTGGTGATGTTCCTGTATTTGTTCTAAAACTGGGGTCCGTGAGTCAGTTTTCGGGGGTGCACATTTCAAAACGGGCGACACAGTGGTGAAGTGGTTAGCGCTGTCGCCTCACAGTAAAAAGGTCCCTGGTTTGCTTCCTGGCCTGAGATCTTTCTGTGTGAAGTTGGCATGCTCTCCCCATGTCTGCAAGGGTTCTCCGGGTACTACGGCTTCCTCCCACCTCCAAAAGCCAAAAGGTTTGTCTGTTCTTCATGTGGGCCTGAGATGAGCTCGTCATCCAGGGTGTACCCTGTTGTTTGCCCGTTGGGATCCCAGCTGGGATCATCTCCAGAAGAATGCACTTCAAAAGCATCATCAAATGGGTGCCAGTGCAGCTCGGTTAATGGTTTTGCTACGCTACCCTTGGGTAGGGAATTGTCTGTTTTGCAATTGGATGTAATGGAATATTCCGAATTCTGTGGTTTGATGACTGAAGGACATCACATAGCACCACATCCCAAGGGCTCCTTGAAAATGCTTCTCCCCTTTAAGAGGTCCTTGGGCCAGAGAGGTTTGAGGGGCCCTGATGTAAAGTGTGCAAACAAGTTGATCAATGGGGCGGCATTAGCTCAGGAGGTTGTCTGATAAGTTGAGAGTTGGGTCAAGTGTGCCAAGACACTTCACCCACATGTATGGATATTTGCTGGTTGGTTGGTCCCTCAGTCAGGCAGCTGTGGCCACAGATGTGGCGTACCACCATCAGTGTGTAACCACGGGCGAATGAATAACGGATCAATTATAAAGCGTCTTTGAGTGTTCAGAAAAGCGCTATATGAAATTGATCCACTGAACTGTAGTTCTGTGTTACCACTTAATGACAAAGTCTCGGATAAAACCAGCCGTTGGTAAAATGTCTGACTGATTGTATGAATCTCTGCCACCTCAGGCTGTTCAGCAGGAAGGTTAAAGGTCAGGACTGCATCGATGTTTCCAGCCGCAAGTGCCTAAACTGTTCCTTCTTCTGGTCACAGGAACCGAGAAAATTCCTCACGTGGTGAAAAAACACAATCTTTTCCCTCTTTCCTACAGTGGCCCTGAACTTCCAGACAGCTGGTCTGGAAATGGATCTTAACGATGGGCTCTTCAGGCAGAATGACCGCTGCGGCTACGTCCTCAAACCTGAACTCATGAGAGACAGGAACGCACAGTTCGGTCCAGAAATGCCTGAGGAGCAGCGAGGTCACAAACCACTGTGTTTATCCATCCAGGTGTGAGACAGGAATGGACTTCCTGCTTGACGTTGGTTTGAAACACTTACATGAAGGTATAAGTGTGTTTATCAGGTGATAAGTGGGCAGCAGCTCCCAAAGGTGAACCAGAAACAAGGCTCGATCGTCGACCCCCTGGTCAGAGTGGAGATCTACGGAGCAGCGCAGGACCAGGTCAAAGAGGAAACCAGTCACATTAACAACAACGGTACCAGAAGCTTTTCACTGCCAGGACGGAATGAATGTTAGCACGCTAACAACTTACCTTTTACCTTCAGGTTTTAACCCAGTGTGGGATGAAACACTGAACTTTGGGATTCACACCCCCGATCTGGCCCTGGTTCGCTTTGTGGTGGAGGACTACGACAAAGCATCCAGGAACGATTTCATTGGGCAGTTCACGCTCCCGTTCACATGCATCCAACCAGGTGGGGGCTTCATTTATTCCGTTTACTTCAGGACAACTGAGCTCGTGTGTGACCCAAACCCTCTTCTGTGCTTCAGGATATCGTCACATACATCTGCTGTCTAAAGATGGAACAGCCATTCCTCCTTCTTCTCTCTTTGTTAAGATCAGCGTCTCAGACTTAACATGAGAACATGAACATCCACCAGTGTTTTTATCCACAATTGTATACGTGTCCTCCCCCAGTGGGACGTCAACTTCACCGATTCCTCCCTACAATCACCTGGAAGCAGGAAATACTCGAACATGTATGTCTGACGTTGCCTCTTGCAGTTTTATCACATTAAAACCAGTTGAATGCCACCGATAATTCTGTTAGAAGAGCAGAAATGTTTGTCTGCAAAGGTAAAATACGAAAGTTCAAATTTAAATAACGGCATGAAATGAAAGTTATAAACTCATGTTGACTGTTTAAATAAAGTTGGAATGATCAGCAGGCAAGGATATTAAATTCACGTCTGTTCATCAACCTTGTTTTCAACCAAAGAAGAAAGAAGAAGAAACATACTACATGTAGCTGAACCTGAGATTTATTCCTCTGATCTGCACAAAACAACACAACATGGCTGATTCAATGCTGCACCACATGTAATGCTTGTTTGAGATTCAAACAACTCCCATATACAAGGTAAAGCAGAATATCTTCACAATTTTAGACATGGAATGAATATATGGTCACTTACAGAGTCAAATTAAAAGAGTATCGTCACAAAGGAGCTGTTTGTGATCATCTACTCAGGTTTCGTACGAGCAGACTGTGTCCGTGTCTGCTGGGTTGGAGGAATGCAGTGGTTTGGCCGGTGCCGACAGTAATTTCTCCACCTCTTTAACTTTCGAGAATCAACCCCACACGTGTCACACAGACCAAAACAACTGCCAGGCCGTTACTGCAACACGTGATTTTCTTCAAACATTTGTAGAACATGTAAGAAATCAAGGACAAAAAATGGTTCTTCTCAAAACCACATAGTAGGACTATCAGTATGGACTGATTTGGTACTGATTTGTACAGATTCAGTATGTAGTATGCAGTATGCAAGCAAATGCAAAAAACAGTATGCCAAGAGTTCCTGAATGTTCTACTGATTTGGGAAAAATCCACAGTATGTCAAGAGTTCCTGAATGTTCTACTGATTTGGGAAAAATCCACAGTATGTGACCAACCCACTAGTCTCCGTGGTATACAGGGTCCCGCAATGCTGGAATTCCGTCACAATGGAAACATCCTGGAATTTGTGATGGCGGAGATGGACAACAGCAGCAGGAATGATGGCAGGCACCTCATAAAGTGACATACACAGTCCAAATGATGGAAATTAATTCAGCTTTCAGCCCACTTTGAAATTCTCTACAATGGGTTCTGTGCACCAGCTTCGTGACGTACTTCCAATTTCTCCAGTGATTCCTACTCCAGTCACAACAGTGGTAAAATGGACGAGAACCAACACGAGAACGCTTCAACTGTACAAGAAAAGGACTAAATATAATGAGAGGAATGCTTTGAAGTTCCACAAAACAGCAGGTGGATCGAATGAGCTTTGTTGTGTGACACTTTGTACCAGATCTAGTCGCTATAACAGTGCACCGGTGTCCTGGTGGAGACAGAGGGTGTTGACTGGGAACAGTATGTCTGGACCTGCTGACTCAGCGTCTCCAGCTCCTGTTGCATTTGTTCATCCTAGTTCCTGGTCGACACACACCAGGGACTGGCTCCGCAGTCGTGGTCCACCAGAATTGGGACAGTAGTGGAGACTGTGGAAGAGAAGTGAAGAATAGGGTGCAGGCAGGGTGGAACAGCTGGAGAAAAGTGTCAGGAGTGATTTGTGATAGAAGAGTTTCAGCTAAGGTGAAGGGAAAGGTTTACAGGACTGTGGTTAGACCAGCTATGATGTATGGTTTAGAGACACTAGCGATAGGCAGAAGACAGGAGGCAGAGCTGGAGGTGGCAGAGTTAAAGATGCTGAGATTCTCTTTAGGAGTGACCAGGATGGACAGGATTAGGAATGAGGTCATCAGAGGGACAACACAGACAGGAAGGTTAGGAGAAAAAGCTAGAGAGGCTAGATTGAGATGGTTTGGACAGTGGATACATTGGTAGGAGAATGTTAGAGATGGAGTTGGAGGTAGGAGACAGAGAGGAAGACCAAAGAGGAGGTTTATAGATGCAGTGAGGGAGGACATGGAGGTAGTTGGAGTCAGAGTAGAGGATACAGAGAACAGGGAAAGATGGAAATCAATGATTCGCTGTGGCAACCCCTGAAGAGGGACAGAGCCGAAAGGAGAAGAAGAAGAAGAAGAAGTGCTTGTCCTTGTTCATTTTACCACCGTCATGACTGGAGTAGGAAGTAGACCGACTATTCCTTTTCCCATCACTGGGAAAAGTCAAAGGCTGGTGCACGGAGCCTATTGCTACTAATTTATGCAAAATGCATTCTGGAATACCTGACTACATTGTGGCATACTGTGAACAATCTGCTCCCACGGGGATACGGAACCCACCATTCAGCATAGTAGTGTGTACTAGTTGGTTTTGAAAAGGCCAAGAGTGTCGTGGACACGCAGGCAATCATCGGTCAATCACATTTGAATCCGATCTACAGATGACTCCGGACTTTCTTGATGACTTCCCTCCACTTGTGAGGCGGCGGGCTGCCGCTGGCCACCAGCCTCCTGAGCAGCCGGCAGGGCTGCAGGTCAGGCACGTCAGGGTGAAGCTGGTGGTAGTGCTGCAGCCGCTCCTGGACCTTCTCCAGCCCCACCATGCTGGCATAGAACATGGGACCTCCGCGGTGTCTGGGCCAGCCGTAGCCGAACACATAGATGACGTCGATGTCTTCCGGCCCGGCGGCTACTCCTTCCTCCAGGATGCGGAATCCTTCATTGATCAGACTGTAGAGGCAGCGCTCCAGCACCTCCTGGGTGTCGATGCGGCGCACCACCAGGCTGTGCTGGGATCGGTAATCCTTCAAAAAGTTGTGCACCCAAGGGTCGGGAACAGCTGCCCGACCTCCAGGTTTGTCATACCGATACCACCCTCTGCCTGTTTTCTGACCGAACCGGCCCTGCTCACACAGTAGGTCGCCCAGCGGACTGTACCGGCGCCCCTGTCGGACTCTGGATTGGCGGCCTGACGCTAAACCAGGCTGCACCAGACCGTCCGCCTTCCGAACCCTCCACCCAACATCAAGCCCCGAGAGGTCCGACATCCTGAACGCCCCCATGGCAAAACCAAACTCCTCCAGGGCTTGATCCACCAGCTCGGGCGTGGCGCCTTCCTCCACCAGGAAGAAGGCCTGATCCTTGTACGGCTTCAGCATGCGGTTTCCGACGAAGCCCCTGCAGTTCCCGACCGCCACACTGACCTTGCCCATTTTCTTCCCCAGGTCCATGGCGGTGGCCACAGTTTGCGGAGAGGAGCGGGCCCCGTACACCACCTCCAACAGCTTCATGACGTGAGCCGGGGCGAAGAAATGCATCCCGACCACGAGCTCCGGACGACGGGTCTGAGAGCCCAGCTGGTCCACGTCCAGCCCAGACGTGTTGGTGCACAGGAAGGCGTCTGGTTTACAAACACCCGACAGCTGCTGGAAGAGCTTCTTCTTCTGGTTCATGTCTTCGAAAATGGCCTCGATGACCAGGTCCGCGTCGGCTACCGCCTGGACGTTCAGACCGTAAGAGACGCGGTCGTGGTCAGGAGCCACCCCCCGTCTCTTAGCGCCCCGCTCCATCATGCCCTGAATCGCCTGTTTTGCCTCCATCAGCTGCTTCTCCTCCGTCTCCACGGCAACCACAGACAGTCCACTTTCAGCTAGAGACACTGCGATGCCTCTCCCCATTGTGCCCAGACCTTAAATCATACCGGGATGAATAAATACCTCAGTTTCACAACAATCAGGATCATCACACGTTCTGATGTGCAAGATGACTTTTACATCATTTCTGAAAATGCTTTTCCATTGATTTTGTTTTTCACTTTTATGCAATGCCACCCTCCATTTTTGTTCACATTTTTTTTGTCTCCCTGTGTTTCACGTCTTTGTAACGTGACATTTGGTAAGTGCTCCGTAAGTCAACTTACTGTAAAATACAGTTTCAATCTGCCATCTGAGTTCGTGCACTTACACCAAACTAGTGAATGAATGAGGGCTTCCTTTCCCCAGGAAACATGATTTCACAGATAACCTGGATCGATGCGCTGCAGCTCTTTGAAACGTGTCGGATTTCACAGTTTCTTGTACATACATAGTTTATGTGACGTCTCGATCATTGCAGCTTATGTTTCAGGTCCCAGTTCAAATCCCGGCTCCTCCAGTGTGCTTGAGCCACACACACTGAACCCCAAATCGCTCCTGATGGTGTGTTCGCAACTGGATACTTACATTAAGGTCTGCCAGAAAGCTTTTTTTTTAACAAAATAAATCAAATCATAAAAAAACAAAGAATAATATAATATGAAGAATAAATTAACAGAAAGAAAACAAACAATAATGAGACATAAAATAAAAGAATTTATTATTGATCATGCTTCCTGTGGAGAAGAAGGCCTCATTCATTCATATGGTCTGGTGTTAGTGCATGAACTCAGATTGCATGAATGGAACTCTGAATTTAACAATTACTTGATTTATATTAAAATTAATATTAGAAATCAACAGTAAATAAATAAATAAATGCATATGTGTGAATGTGAATATGGTGACGTTGTAAAGTGTTTGGGGCGACACAGTGTCAAAGTGGTTAGCTCTGTCGCCTCAAAGTAAAAAGGTCCCTGGTTCGTGTCCTGGGATCTTTCCATGTCTGTGTGGGTTCTCTCCAGGCACTCCTCCAACAGCCTGCTGAGATTAATTGGTGACTCCAAATCACCCGTGAGTGTGAATGAGTGCTTCCACCATGAACCCGTAACCGGAGCAACGGGAGAAGATGAACGAATGAACGTAAAGTGCTTTGTGTGCCGTGAAGGTAGAAAAGAGTGAACAAAAATGCAGCTATGACCCGTTGCCGATCACAGCTCTTACCGATCACAGCTGCTTTGTGGATGGGCTTGGGTTTGCTCGTGTCCCAGCGAGCTCCACTGGGGGTGCTCCACCTGCCGGCGACTCTCTGAGCAAAGAACGCGTACTGGAGAGCGCGAGCTTGACCCGACTCAAACAGAGTGGCCATCAGCTCCTTCTCCCGCTCCATGCCCAGGAAGTAAGGGAGGGTGGCGGCTGCCCGCACCGCCTGGACGCACGCGACCGGTGCGATGGCTCCTCTGGCTCTCTGACGCACCCTCAACATCGCCCCCTCAAACAGAGCGTCCGAGTCAGGGGGCTGCGGGCACGGGAAGGTGCTGATACGACGGCCATCCATCGACTGCCCTGAAAGAAGAAACAGGGAGCTGGACCTCAGAGACACTTACCTGAAAGTCACAACTATAACTTAATATTAAGGGTTTTAATAATCGCAGTGTTTCAAAATCTAAATAAATAAAAATATAAAAAGAAAAAGTTCTGCTCGTTTCTCTCCATATTATAACTAATTGTGAAAATCGAGACAATCGGGATTATTTCCTTGATTCTTTCCACACCTGGAAGATCTCTGATTGTGACATCCCTAGCCTCCACACCTGATGTTGGTTTGTCTCAAATAGCTGCTCTGACTGGAATCTGTCTGCCTTTCACTGAGGAGTAACGTCCTTCTTCTGTCCTCACCTGCAACGCTCAGCGCAAACGTCACCGCCGCGTCCACGGTGTCGCGATCAGTGATCTGATCCACGATCCCAAGTTTGAGCGCCTCGGCAGCAGTGATATGTCGGCCTGCGGAACACACGAAAGTCATTAGGGCGCAAAATTCTGATTCTGAAATCAATATATGCTGACCCCTGCTGGCTGACTGAGTGAACTACGAAAGTCAGAGCAGCTGAGGTTTTGTGCATGAACACAGAACAAACAGCTCTTGCAAGACAATTAAATGGGATATGTATTTAATAAATATTACCAACAGACACTGAGCACGTTGCCATTTGCTTATGGTCTTTTGTAACATCTTGTTGGTACCTGTGGTGATGAGGTCTAAGGCAGCTGGAACCCCAATGAGCCTGGGCAGACGCTGGCTGCCCCCTGCAGCCGGCAGCAGACCAAGAGTCACCTCAGGAAGTCCCACTTTGGCCTGAGAGGCACAAAATAGAAGCGATATGATAAAGTGTTTGTGTTGAGCTGGTGCTGGTTTACAGAGAAACAAGCACATGGACAACAGTTAGCGGTAACATGAGATCAGAGAAACAATGACACGGACAGAATCGAGCGTACTTGGGCGTGTGCGATGCGGTAATGACAGCCGAGAGCCAACTCCAGGCCTCCGCCAAAAGCCATTCCCTCTATTGCCGCCACCATGGGCTTGGAGGAAGCTTCGATGGCGTGGATCATCGGGATGAGCGGAGGCCCAGACCTGGTGGTGCTGAACTCCTTAATGTCTGCTCCTGTGAGACACATAGACATAAAAAACATCACTGCAGGTCAACTTTAGTTTCACTTTCCCTATGTCCAATGAACACCTCTGTGGCTTCGTTGAAGACATTATTCTATTCATCTACAATCGGTGCGGTCTATGAACAGAAATCAAATCCCCCTACCTCCACAGAATTTTCCATTTTGTCCACGGATGACGACAGAGTTCACCTTTGGGTCGGCGAGCGCTCTCTGCACTGTGTCGACGATGCCCTGCCTCACTGCCGAGCTGTAGCACACAAACATCATGTGGGATGTTAGTTCTATTTTTCTTTTGGGGGGGGGAATTCTAGAGTTTCCAGACGAATAAAGGTTAAAAGGAAACACAAAACTCAGTTCAGTTTTTTTCAGATAAAAGATATGTAGAAAATAAGGAAATAACGATTACGGCAGTGTTCAGAAGTAAAAGACGTGTAAATCTTTCATTTCCTTATTAATTATCTCAACCAACAGGTTCGCTGTGAATTGAAATGCCACAATTCACACCCCATTAATAAGAAATGTATTTAATTGGCTTATTGTCGAGCCATAAAATATCTATTATGGCATATGTTAAGGCATTGCTGCCATCAGCGGATACGGAAAAGAAAATATATCAATAATTTACAACAACAGAAATGTCAGGAACTTTTTAATGTTTTCTTACACGATGGGATTGGGTGCAAACAAGTAAAAAGAAAAATAAGTTTGCATCACAGATAGTATGCAATGTGCTTCCATTGTAACTGAGTGACTGGGCTGTCTTAATGTGTAAGGACGCGTGGACGTGCACATAAAGGTCATAGGTCAATTTTGGGACCTAGCTCCGTTTCAACAATCTGGTACACCAGATAAAAGTGACGAGCCGACCTCATTCGGGGTATCAACGAAGACAGAACGTGTCGAGCTGTTCACGACGACCTCTGATACGTGTACGAGCCAGAAGCTAATTACACCAAAGCTAATAATGAACGTCCAGCTGTTTCCGCTCACCTGAGTGCGTTCACAGGAGGATTCTGCAGCGTAATCAAACCCACAGACCCCGAAACACGAGAGAATTCTGCCATGTTGTCGACTTCACACCTCGGAGGTTATGGCACTTCGTGCACTTTGGATGTGCGAGCTGAACTTCGTACCGCATGTTGTTTCTGGCATGAATCCATCACTGCCCGTTGCTACGTGTGTATTCGTCTGCTTCACGGCGGTTGGCAAACAACGATACGGCGCATTACCGCCACCTACTGGAATGGAGTACGGTACGGTAAATGGTATCCGATTGTCGTATTACTGTAAGCTTACTAATCCTGACCATGTCTTTCTGCCTCATAGCCTTGACAAAGCACCATAACATGTTCCACCGCTTCTCGTTGACCCCATTTCTCACATTTCCGTTCTGTTTCCCTATTATAGCTAGTGTGTTATTCAGTGTCCCAACCTACGCCTTGATATTATCATTTCCACGCTTCTGTTCCATTTCTCTCACATTCCATGTATTGTGTGAAACCAGCGCCCTCGCTCGAAGTCCATGTTGTTTGAATGCGGTATTAATTTTTGTAAAGACACTCATTGGACATTTGATTCTCTAAACACATGTTGTGTAGTAGATGGGGGAGACATGATGGCAGGGGGTGACTGTGTCCATGGGATGTAGATTCCAAGGTTTTCACTGACATCCTTTTTTTTTTTTTTTTACTCTTTCTTTCTTTGTTGACAACTTCTCCATCTTCTGAGAACACACTTTGCACCGATGAGGCTGGTGAACGAGTACCGGCTGAGGAGTTGAACCAGTCACGTGACTCACCCCGGCGTCTGGGCGCCGTGCATCACCGTCACGTGACACACGCAAACGGTCATGTGACCTCTGCGCATCAAGAACAGGCTTTGAAGCAGAGGTTCAAGGGAAAATGCCGTTCCGACGGAGCCGTTTTAAGCGTGTGTCGGAGCGCCGGTGGCAGACGCCGGACATCCCCAGTCCCAGCAACGTCACAATACACGTCATCTCCACGAGCCTCGACACGCGCCCTGAAGAACTCGACTCACGCTTCGAAGCCTCGACACGGAAGGACTCAGCAGCTGTGTGACCTGAAGGAGCCCCACACGGCCGTGGTTCCGGCCAAACACCCAGGCGGGGAACATGCGCTCTTTAGTCGGACTAGTCTTGGTCGCAGCTGCCGCCAGCCTGTACCTGTATTCGCTGTCCTTGTACCTGCCCCCGGCTCCGCGGAGAGCCCCCCGGCCCGCCCCCCAGGGCCCCCCACAGCCCGCCCCCGAGGGGGCCCCCCAGCCCGCCGCCGGCACCGAGCATGTCGGGGCGGAGGAGGCCGAGCAGCTCGTTGAGGGAACCAGCAGGTGATTTCTCTGCCGGTTGTTACGTTTGTGTTCGGTTGTGATCGCGACTCGTCACTTGACGTGTTCGTTTCCGGTTTGAACAAAGATCATTGTATTTTGTACTTTTTTTTTTTTACAAAAAAGTTGCGAATCATTATTCATTAGTCGATTCTGTGCATCACTGGGAAAGAGTTGACAGATTCAACTCCTGTGGATTTTGAAATGACACGTAAATAATAACACATACTCATGTAATAACACATTTATAAGTGAAAGTAGCAGCTCCAAAAATGGCTGACGGTTCAGTTCCATCATGATTCAAGGGAACTGTAATTCGGAGATGCACCAATATATCTGTGGTTATTTTACACCCCCCCCCCTTCCCCCCGTCCAACTGTCTCTGTACCTAAATAGAACTTTCAAAATAAGAGTTGAACTGATAATAGGAACACAGGAGGAAACATCACCCTCATTCCGTACACTGCGTTTATCAGTGTAAAACACATGACAACGTCACTCACTAACGTCCTACATCGGCTCTGTCAGCTTGAAGTTCCCGTCAGACCTGGACGAGCTGAGAGAACTGGCCGAGCTGCTGCAGTTCTACAAGGCGGAGCACACCGGATACGTCCTGCTGCTCTTCTGCAGCGCCTATCTCTACAAACAGTCCTTTGCCATCCCTGGCTCCTCCTTCCTGGTACGGTAAAAACAGTTCTGAATGGCACAGCAGGCAGGGGGGGGGGGGCTGTTACATTGAAATTATGGCCGATTTGAAAGGATGAATTGTCGTTCAAACATGAATAGACTGAGCCGCTGTGACCTGAACGTTTCTCCTCTGCAGAACATCTTAGCCGGAGCCATCTTTGGCCTCGGGGAGGGACTGCTGCTGACCTGCGTGCTCACCACCGTGGGCTCCACCATGTGCTACCTGCTGTCCCAAGCCTTTGGGAAACGCTACATCGTGAATCTTTTCCCTGATAAGGTCTCCATGCTCCAGAGGAAGGTACTTAATGAGAACTCAAAGCATCATGGAGTCAAACGGAAAATTTAGATTTTTGAAATTTGAATTTGAAATTTGAAAATAGAATTTTTTGAATTCTGGTGTTGGTGTTGTTGACACGATGGTTCTCTCTCAGGTGCAGGAGAATCAGGACTGCTTGTTCTTCTTCCTGCTCTTCTTGAGGTTCTTCCCCATGACACCCAACTGGTTCCTGAACATGTCCGCCCCCATCGTGAACATCCCCATCACCTTCTTCTTTGGCTCGGTCTTCATCGGTGAACACCACACACTCACTCCGACCAGCTGAAGTCATCAATTCACGACTGTGGTCTGAATGCCGATTTAAATGTGTGTCTTTTCCGTTTTACGCATTCCGACAACCAGACGACAACGTTACAGCCCCCCCCCCACCACCACGTGGTACCCACATAGGTGTAGAGTTCACACAGTAACATTAGAACAAACGCTGACGTCGTCTCCACCCATCTTATGATTCCCACCAACTTTACATCCCGACATTTCTTTTAAACCCCTCTATCGTTTTCTGTCTTTGTCACCTAAAGAAACGGTCCCGTGGCTCCGTCTCGCCAACACCTCTTCGTATGACACTACTGCGTGTGTGTTCGCAGGCCTGCTCCCCTACAACTTCATCTGTGTGCAGACGGGCGTCATGCTGTCGGAGTTGTCCTCTCTGGACGACCTCTTCTCCTGGGAGCGTCTCCTCCAGCTGCTGGCCATCGCCTGCGTGGCTCTGCTGCCCGGTGCGCTCATCCGCCGCTACAGCGCTGAACGGAAGGCCCGGTAAACGTCGCCGGGTAGAGGTCGGACAGATGCCAGCGGGTTGGAGGTGGGGGAGTTTGTGCCACCAGGTGGCAGCAGAGAACTTCTGGGCCTTTTCCACCACACGGTCTCAGCACGGCTGGACTCTACTCGGCATTTTTGTGTTGCCACTGGCGACAAGAACCTGATACTTTTAAAATACCGTGTATACAAATACAAATACTGTAGAACAACAGGAGTTGAAATCAAAGTTCTCGCAGGTGCACCCACATCGAAGAGGAACAGAATTGTGATGGACAAGAACCTGAATGTAACCACGCGGACTTGGAAAAGCGCCCAAAGTGATTCCAATGCCCGTTGAGCCGTTTTAGACTCTGAACAAGCTTCTACCTCAGTCATGTCGTCCACAAATGTCGAGAGCAAGAAGCTCAGAAGGTTGTTTCACTGGTTATTATTCATGTCATGTTCAGTTTTCAAGCCGAAAGCTTTGTTTGTTTGTACAACAATGCTGCTGTTTTTTTGGAGTTTGGAGCAGCAGCTCGCAGATGCTTTAAGTCCTATTGTCCCTCTGTCGTCGCGTTGAATTCTGAGTGTTTCTACTTTCTAATCCTCTCCCAGAATCTTCTTTTCTTTTTTTGTCATGTGTGGATTGTTTCGATTGTATTTGACTTTTGTCACCTTTGTTTCAGAGGTGAGACACTTTTCTAAATAAAAGCAAAAATGTCAAACTGTTTTTCTTTTTCTCTTTCAAATGGTGTTTATTGCTCAGATCCAGGTTGCTCAGCAATACAGTTCAATCAGCACAAACAGTGTGTGTGGACCCAGACAGGGTCCAGGAGGGACGACACACAGGTCGCCCAGCGCACAGTCACCTTCACGGTGTTTGGGACGTTTGGGTCCCTGAGAGAAACGTTTGAGAGTTGTGACCTACTGAGAAAAAAAAGGAAATGGCTGAACTTCTCATTCTGTGAGGGGGGTGTCGTGCACACGCACAAGGACCCACATGCAACATTTGTGCATCAACACGACGCGACAACGATGCTGCAGCACTGAATCCTTCCTGTGTTTGGGATCGTCAGTGCCTTTTTTTTTCTCTCTCTCTCCAGTCCTGAAGGCAAGTTGCTTCCCCCCGACACACACACACGCACCTGGATTCTCTTGTTTTTTTTTGCATGACAAATTGTTCATAAGCTACTTTGATTTCCAAAAAATCTGCTCCAAAGCCTAACTATCAGATTCCAAAAGCACGTGTGAACAGCGAGTACTGGTAGTGATCTAACAGGAACAGAAGTAAAGAACGACGTCTCCATAACAACATTGTTAAAACAGTGTAAATGACGTGAAAACCGGATCACCAGAAAACAAAAATAAAGCTCAAGCTATTCCAACCATATTGTGATATGACGTTACACCCTCAGTGATTGTGGCTCTCACACAACTCCTCGCAACACCCCACAAAACTTCAAAGCATCAATCCTCGTCCCCACACGCTTCGGCTCAGACGTACCGATGAAAGCGGACCGCCACGGA
>CAAKHB010004989.1:22924-42552 GCA_901007665.1 Aeoliscus strigatus
AGAAAACAAAAATAAAGCTCAAGCTATTCCAACCATATTGTGATATGACGTTAAACCCTCAGTGATTGTGGCTCTCACACAACTCCTCGCAACACCCCACAAAACTTCAAAGCATCAATCCTCGTCCCCACACGCTTCGGCTCAGACGTACCGATGAAAGCGGACCGCCACGGACGTCTGGGGCCCGTTCTACAACCCCTGAGTTTGTTCATCCACTGATCAACAGAATTCAAAGATGTTGAAGTTTTGTTTTTTTTTTTTTTCTTATTTCAGGATGATCAAACTCTGGGACAGACCTTCCAGAACCAAAGACACAAACACAAACCAAAGAGTCAGCTTGAACTGCCCGAGAAACAAAACATGACAAAGCACTTTTCCTGTGAGAAGCTGTATACACACTGAGGGGTGGGGGGGTCAAAGGTCTGCAGAGGCATTGTGTGTTTGAGACCTTCATGTTTTATTGCAGCACTGCGGATCTGTGTTCACTGGGACCAAAACGGACGAGGCCAGAGACAAACTAACCTTTGACTACCTGTACTGACTCCTTTCCCCCCTACATCAGTTTTAGTTCATTTTTGAGAGGTAACTGTGAAATGTACAGCACAAAAAAAGAAAAACGAAAGACAGAACCGAGTTTTGAGGGGAGCTGCGGCACTCCCGCCGTCTCAGGTGCAGACAGGTGAGTGTTAGAAACAGGTCGTGGTTTTTGTTTTTTGTTTTGTAACGCGTGACTCTATTGTACATGTTTACAGATATACACTTTGTCGTACACGGTGACATTTTGTTCTACATTCTACACAGAAGACGAGGGTATTACACCGTGCTCAAGAGTCCTGTCAGTGTATTTTTGCAAATCAACCCCAGAGTTGGGGCTGTTATCAAACAGAGCTGGTTAAAATTGGGTTGTTAAAAAATGTCCTTTTTTTATAACAGGTGAATACACTTCATTTGTTTTTAAATCTTAAAAAAAAAAAAAAACCCTGGAGGTACAGTCGGTTTGTGTCGATACGTTTTGTATTTTCTTTTTCTTCCAAATCAGTACACAACATCCTCGGCAGGTTACTACAACCTGCTCATCTTTCATTAAGAGGTCGTATGGCGTCCAACACAGTGGGCTTCACTCGCAGGCTGGACCTGAAGAGTTTAGAGATGACTGCATATCTCCTCTCTGGTTGTTTTTTTATTATTTGTTTCAGTAAAAAAGAAAACGCTCAAAATGATCAGGTAACAAGGCATACAAAATGTGGAAAAAAGGGGAAATGAAAGGTTGGACTGAGGTACCCTGAAGCCTGAGGTAGATCACAATACTGACATGCGCACTGTTGACATCCTGACCAAAGTCACCGCGGTGGTTCACTGTTCTCCCATTTTTTCAGGTCTTTATTTATATTAATATTCATAGTCTAGTTTTCAAGAAAATAAACACTTCCCTTCAAAATAATATGGCAGTGTCCCACTGAGGGAAAAAAGGAAAAGGACTTTTGTTTTATTTTGTTTCTTATTAATAGCTCTCATCACAAAATAGGACAAAAAATAGATTCATAAATATTACTCTCTCTCTTTTTATATACACACACACACACACACACACGCGAAGGAAGCCGTGCGTATTGGCAATAACCTTTGCGTCCGGTGGATGAAGCTCATGGGTGACAGGTGGCAAAATAAGGCAAACGTGCTTCTGTGGTCTCCAGAGTAACAGGGAAAACCCCAGGAGACCCCAGGGAACCCCTGGAGACACCAGGAGACGCCCTGGAGACCCCAGGCAATGACACCAAGACACCCCCAGCAGAACCCCAGAAGAACCCCAGGAGACCCCCAGGAGACGCATGTCCGCCCGTCGCGCTCACACACAGCAGTCGACCAGCTTGCCAGAAGCGACGGAAGAAAACAATAAAAGAGCGAGTGAGAATGACAATCTGCGTGCCGAGCCGACCTGCTGGCGAAGGCCGGAGTGAGATTTCAAACAAGGCTGCGTGTCGTACATTCACAGCTGTCATTTAAGGAAGCTCCCTGACAAGAAGAGGTTAAAGCCAAACGCTGCTGCGGTCACGTTCGCGGTTATGTGTGCACCACAGGACATACGGTGCCCCCCCCACCCCCACCAAGTCCCTCCCACCTCTTAAAATATCCGCGTCTCGTCATGACCGGGCCGTCACATTCTGTGTCAGCCCTCACGTCGCCCTCGTCGGGACACGTCTGGGGCAGTGCACATTCCAAATGACTGGTCGCATGCTGCAAATGGGCACATTCCATATTTTTTCTTTTTCAAGTCAAGTCCAGACCAAAGACTCTAATTACAACTTGAACCGAGTACCTACGTGTATCCATTTGCAACGGAACGTTCCAGCAACAGTCCAGTTCACACCGAGGCACCGAGCTGCGACCGCTCATTGCAACCTCACCTCAACTACTGTCGTTTCCACAGCAACGACTGAGTTACGTCATGCCGTAAAGTGGAACAGCACAACAAACCCACGAGAAAATTCATCTCTTCTTATTGGCGGATTTCTGTAACAAGCACTCTGGTGTTTGTTAGCATAGCATGTTAGCATTTCAAGCTAACGTTGTGAAGACAAGTTTGCGCCTCAAAAGGATTTATCAGTGTTCTCCTTGTCCTCCGTCCAAGAGCATGTTTGTTAGCATATTTGTAGCTGGATACGTCACACGGCCACAGCCTCTGATTGGTCAGGATGTTTGCACCGGTTCATCAGATGGATCAGGTAGAATCCTCTGGAACTTCTAACGCCGATCAGCAACAAGGAGAGAAGGCACTGTTCAACCGCTGACACTGCTGCTACAACTGTTCCATTGCACCTTGAATCTTTGGTCTGGACGGGAATTTAGATGTATGATTTTCTTCATCTGAACGCACTTGAAGACATTTTCTTAGCCCTCCCGACATGAGTGAAGACATGTAGTGCCTTCCAATTGCTGGCCGAGGTTGCCATGGACAGGAAGTTGCCCCCCACACCCTTTACCTCGTATATCTGAGTTACAGGTAGCACCACATGTTGGTAGCGCGTTCCACTTGCTGTCCAAGTCGTTTTCCGAGCTGCGGACAGGATGTTGCCAAATGGAACGTCCTCCTAACCACTGAGTCGTACGTTGGACTCTGAGTTCAGAATCCAAGATGGCGTCAGTAGCTCAGCGTCAACTGTGTTCAATCTGTTTTTGTGTCACTTAGGTCTTCAACGACTCATACACACACACGACTGTTTGATTTGTTAACACACACTTGGAACGCACCGGTGGTCAAAGCTCTCCTCTGAGCACAAGAGCACGGTGACGTTTGTTTCCTTCCCGATGAAAAATAAGGATGAGGGAGAGTGATGAGAGCAGGAGGCAGAGGAGGAAAAAATGAAGTATCAGATGTGGATGGGGAGGGACATTTCACGGGGACATTATGTTTTGCGTTGGCACACACACAGGCTCGTTACAAAAACTCACATCCCGTCACTGGCGTCGGGGGGCCGGGTTTAACACAGGGGCGGGGTACTTTTTGATTTGAAAATATACTGCGGTAAAAGGTGACGGGCTGTTTGAGCCCTATCTATATTTGGAACAAGCAAAATATCACAAACTACCGTCTGGGTGTTAACAACAGTGCATGCCGTCAGAGCATCTCCGTACACTCGTCTACCCTGGATTAATACTGCTAAGGTTAAGTCATCTCGCCGTCTGAGTGTCTCAGGAGAGACATGTCGGTTGTCTCGCTCTTGTTCTAACCCCAAATAGGAATCGACAGGTTCCATAAACGCTCGTGTCAATACGTCGCTGTTAGCCTATGTTAGTCCAACTAAAGAGATAACGTGACGCAGGGCGACACACTACTTCCTGTTCAACTTTTTAAAAAACTGCCAAAATGACCGTTTTCACCTTTTGTGTTTTTTTTCCTTTTTTTTAAAATCATTTCCATATGACTTCTCTATCTTCTCTTGAGGAGCTGGGCCATGCACTTGATGCCCACCGCCACCACACCCCCCGGTGAAGGTCTTTGGTTTTGATCCCAGTGCTGCTGGTCGGCCCTGCGCGTCCCCCTCGGCCTTGGCCTTTGTCTGGGTCGGTCTCTGTCCGTTTGGGAGGGCTACATTCAATGGCTGGCGCCCGCTGGTGCCGCCCTGCTGGTCACTTGGAGTGGTGCGGTGACATGGCGGCGCTTTGCTGGTGCTTCTGTTCCTGCTGTTTGACCTGCTGAATGATCTCCCGGATCTTCCTTTGTGCAGTCTGTTGGACAGATGCAGTGTGAGCTTCATGGCTCTCAAACATCGATGATCTTTGTCGTTAAGTCCAATTTTTGCTTCTACGTTGAACCGACGCAGACCCATCGCCGCCGTGAGTGTTTCTCCTTTTGCGTCTGTCTGTGCGCATAGCGCCGCCTTGAATCTTGCCGCCGTGTTTCATTTTTTACCAGTTATTTGTTTTCTTTGTTTTCAGTGACGGCGACTGAGAGTTAACAGATCTTGTTACCGCACTAACTACAAAAAGATCGTCATAATGTTTCAAAAGTCACCCTTAAGATGTTCTCCGCAAACACAGAGGTGCCAGTAAGAGAGATGGGGAAAGTCACATAAAGAATACAGTCCAATCACAGTTGTTGCGGTGGTCCCCATCGCCATGACAATACAACTGTCAAAAAAGGTGATTTTAAAAAAGTGAGCGAAAAATGATTGCGATCTTGTTGGGAGTTAATGCAGTAACAAGACCTGCTCACTTTCATTAGCAATCCTTCGAAGGAAACAAAGAAAAACAGAGATAACCGGAAAAAACGAAACGCGGTGGTGGGATTCAACGCAGAGCTACACAGACACAGAAGAAGAAACGCTCCCGAAACAAACTCCTCGTCACGTTACACGCAAACAGCTCACTGTCCGGACGACTGTGTGTAAAGTTGGTACCTGGCTGGCAAAGAAATGCCCGCTGATTTTCACAAAGACCTCGTCGTTCTCGTCAGGGGTTTGGTCCCGCGGTACAATGACTTCAGCACTCGTCAGGTTCTGGAGCTCGTTCACCTGGAAAGAGACGCATCATCAGAGCCACTGGCCGAGTCCCTCGCTCCGTGCACTGAACGACGAACTCACCGTCTTACCGCCTTTACCGATGACCCTGCCGGCTGCGGTTGAAGGAACCTTGATGTGTGTCTCTAGTTTGACCTCCTCCTTCGCTGAGAAGAAGTTCTCCTCTTTCAGTTTCCCAAATATCCGACCTTGAGCCTGGAACAGAGAGAGAGAGAGAGAGAGAGAGAAAAAAAAACACACTGATCCACTTTCTCATAGCATTAATAGTAGCTTGCGCAAATAAATGTAGGGTAGGGGATACCGTCGGTGTTAAAGGGTTAACAAGAAAATGGGTTGTTGTTTTGAAGGACAAAATGGAAGTTTGAATTCTTTGAATGAAATTTCAGCAGAAACAAACTAGAATTCTCTTTTTACCTTAAACTGAGCCTCCGGGGTTCCTGTTATTATAACCATCCTCTCTGTGACATCTGGACTTTCAGCTGGTGCGATCTGACACACACATACACACAATCCCTTTGTCAGCAAATCAATTGTATGTATACAAGTCATTGAAATGGAACAGAACTATACAAAAACAGTCGGACAGACGCTACTGACGCCATCTTGGATTCTTGGAACTCCGGGGCCTCTGAGTTTGACCGTCCTTTAAGCCTGATTCCATTGGGAATCTTCCTGTCCGCAGCTCGGAAAAACGAGTGCAACAATTGTCACGGCGGATGAACCCACCTTGATGGACGCTCCAGCGAAATGCGCAAGCTGTTTGATGTGCTGGCCCTTCTTGCCGATCAGCGCTCCGACTGCCTGAGTTGGAATAAAGAGGTAGACAACCTCCTGTTCTGGAGCCTGTTGTTGGGAAACACAGAGAAAAAACACATTTACACCAGAGCTAGATGGTTAGCTAGATAGTTAGTTTCTTAGCTAGATGGTTAGCTAGATAGGTTGTTAGCTAAATGGTTAGTGAGAGTTTGTTAGCTAGATGGTTAGCTAGATAGTTAGTTTGTTAGCTAGATGGTTAGCTAGATAGGTTGTTAGCTAAATGCTTAGTGAGAGTTTGTTAGCTAGATGGTTAGCTAGATAGTTAGTTTGTTAGCTAGATGGATAGCTAGATAATTTGTTAGTTTGTTAGCTAGATGGATAGCTAGATAATTTGTTAGTTTGTTAGCTAGATGGATAGCTAGATAATTTGTTAGCTAGATGATTAGCTAGTTATTTTGGAATACATCGCACCAGGGCCAAAAGGTGCCTTGTAATATTTCTATATGAAACGTAAGACGATCTTCCCGGTTCCCGTATGCAGGAGTCGACTCACTCAGGGTTTGTTTCATGTCCCCGTTCATGAACGTGACCGACGGCTGTAGAAACTCCGCCCATCATCCGGTAAACGCTGAACAACCTCTGAGTATCAGTGACTCCCCCTTTTAACACCAACAGTATTGCTCCCAAAACATTTGTGCCGGCATAATTCTGAGTACTGTAAGTGCAGGACTATTGTACAGGACAAACTGCACTATCAGAAAACATCCAACGGTTCCTGAAAACTGTGAAGTGTCACTCAGTTCATGAGAAAATTCATGAGAATTCATGAGAAAATCTGAAAATCTGAGTCTTTGTGAAGACAAGACATGCAGCATCATAAACATCGCCATAGCAACGGCGAGTGTACTGCGAGATGTGGGGAACATACTGAGTGCTGGTGGGGGATGGCACTTGCTGGTGGAACCCCGTACAGGCCACTGAGATGTGACGAGTGGCTCTGAAAGTGAAGCAGATGGATCAGACGGTCACATGCTCTGGTATGGGGGAAGTTCAGCTCATAAACAGGGTGAATCACGTCCGCTCAGCACACAAACACATTCTCATACGCTGTCTCACGCCACCCTGGCTCTCCCCCGGCAACCTGAGTCATGACTGGATCAAAGACGGGACGGGTTGTGTGTGTGTGTGTGTGTGATTCCACTTTGTTTGGAAGTGTTAATGCTTTCCTTAGTCACGTCCAGTGTCCGTACGTGAGACTGTGAACTCACCATGAATGGATTGTACCCTGCTGGTGACACCGGGGACACGGCGCCACGTGGCCCAGCAGCAGGGGGCAGCACCGGCAGGCCGGACGAGAAGATGCCCAAAGCGTTCAAGTTCAGACCTGGGATCAGGTTGGACTGTTGCTGAGGAACGCAGACACACTCAAGTTATGTGCAGGAAATTACAACAAGATTTATTTCTTTGTATATATTCATATGTGATAGCTTTTTTATATTTGATACCCTTTTGGTGAATAACTCAGAAAGACTCAACGCTGACTGGGAAGCAAAGATACATGAAAAAATCTTGTTTATTAATTAAAAAAAGAAGATTTTTTTTTAAATAAAGAAAATTAAAAAGAACAAAAAATACAGTACAGAGTACATAACTATTTAGTTTACCGTGTTTCACTGAGGATTGTCTAAATGTTGTGTGAGGAGTCAGTGATTGGTGAAACACACTGAAACTATTGGCTGCTGACTGGATATCTTCTAATATCTTCTGCTGACGGATTTTTCCGGATATCAAACGGTGTTTTACAGACCACAACATGCACCAATATGTCAAGAGCATCACCAGCTGAGGAGCAGTCAGATGAATGTTTAATTGTTGTGATATTGACTGAATTATTCATGCAGGTGCCTCTCAATAAATTTGAATATCATATCAACATTTTTCAGTTAATCAAATAAAAAAAGTGAAAGATCTTTGTATACAGATTCATCACACACACTTTTATTGGCTGAAAGATATAATTATCAAAATGAAAAGAAATCTAACCGTCTGTGTGTGATGAATTTATGTGCATATATATATAGATGTGTTTCACTTTTTTTTAATTGATTAACTGAAAAAAAAACATTTTTAAACCATTTATTCCGTGGTGGTATTCAGTGTGGTTTGAAATGTGGTGGGTACAGAGACGTGTGCACCCGCTGCCGTTTCACATCGTCATAAAACAAATGTAGAAATCGATCTAATTCATCTGTTCGGAGTTCTTTAAAGACAGTTTGCTTTCACCTCCTCGAAACGTTTGTGTAATATCCCTCGTGTGACACTAGAGGTCCCCAAACGCCCACAACAGGATGCACGGTGCACGGTCATGGAGCGTCAGAAGACGTGTGAGCCATGGGCGGCGGTCTCAGGGGGGGGCGGTGGGGACCCGTCCCATACCCAACATGACGGCCATGTTAAAGCGACATTCACATGGAGTCAGGGAAACGGCAGACGGCAAACCGGACATCATTTTAGTGGACAAGAGAAGGACGGTGAAACACTGGCTAGGTCGGCAGAGAAAACTGTGACGGCAACGGCAAACAG
The DNA here is from genome assembly GCA_901007665.1 of Aeoliscus strigatus. Lineage (NCBI taxonomy): Eukaryota > Metazoa > Chordata > Actinopteri > Syngnathiformes > Centriscidae > Aeoliscus > Aeoliscus strigatus. The sequence goes on from CAAKHB010004989.1 coordinate 31,282, forward strand.
CATCGACATTCAGATTTAAAATATTTTAACTTTTACAGTCTACCACCACGGAATTCACTGCCGGCTGTGACGTAGACTCAGTTCACGATGTAACAACTAGAGAAAAGAGGATTTCACAGCCATTGATGTATTAATATGATAACACTACATCATAGTCAAGAATATCGTTTTTGTTTTAGTTTATTTACTGTAAACAACACGACATCGCCATAGAAACATGTCACGTGGGTCCTATGTCCAGACGGCTCTCCCGTTTCCCTGATTCTATGTGAATGCAGCATAATTCTGACTCCTCACCCCCCACGGCCGCAGCATGGTGATGTCAGCGGGGGCAGGTTAGATGGATGCTGGGAAGCGCGGTGTCGCTGCTGCAGGAGTGTGAGTCAGAGGGCTAGACGATGGAGTCACTGATACTCAGAGGTTGTTCAGCGTTTACCAGATGATGGGCGGAGTTTCTACAGCCGCTGGTCACGTTCATGAACGGGGACATGAAACAAACCCTGAGTGAGTCCACTCCCGCATACGGGAACCGGGAAGATCGTCTTACGTTTATAGCAGCAACGTCGTTCTCGTAAGCTTCTCGCAGTTTCTTCATGATCTCCACTTCGGCCCGACAGCATGTGTCCAGGCTCCCCTTCACCGTGATGGTCCTCTCTGGGTTGTAAATGGTTAAATCCTGTAGCCTGCCAGCGAGATCACACACACGCGCTCTTATTATATGCATAATGCAAATCCACGGCGAGAACACGTTCACTAGTATTCATCGCACAGGTTTTCTCCGAAGAGGAGCCGAGCATGAGGCAACCGATGTTTGTGGTTATCAAGGATTTATCGAAAGAAAAACAAACAAACAAACACAGTTGACACTCGACAAATTTGACAACATCTAATTTACAGATGGAGGCTGAGGCCACGTTCACACAGAAACAAGTTTTCTGTTGTTGGACTTTTGGTCATTCTGGAGCCTGAACATTGAAGTCCAAACTCTACGATGATGTCATAGCTCCACCTTGTCAGTACCCAATGTGTTTCCTGGAACTTGATCCATATTTGATTGTGGTGCACATGCGCCGAAAAGAACCACTTTTTACCAATTAACCAAGAAATGTCAAGAGGTCATACGCATCATGTTCAGGGAAACACCTTGGGTGACACATCTTAGCACTCAGCCTGCATGCGCTAACTGGCTTACAACAACAATGGTGGCTCATTGTGCTGCATTCAGGAGCTGCTGTATGTGATGTGTCTGTTTATCCGTCCACACTCATATCTCTGTTTCTGCTGTGTATCAGGTCGCGTACTTCTACATTTAAACTTTTGAATACATAAGTGTGTTCACACTGAGTGAGTATGCGAAAATGTAGCGTACTCAAATGGCCAAAAAGTTAAGTGTGGGTCGATGGATACTTTCCGCCCTCAACGGACGCCATCTTAGTGATGTAGTGGAAATGCGTACCTTTGACTTTTCCAGATGGTGGCGGACAACAGCAGCACCACGGGGTGTGAATCCCAGCAAATGCTAGCGTTAGCTTGCTCGCGAGTAAACCATGGTACATTTTCAGACGCTGATGTTGTAGCGTGTGTTTTAAATGTCGTCTTCACTGTAGATTGCGGTTTAAAATGTGAGGTCAGAGTCTTGATGTGTTGTAAATATAAAAACAAAATGCGGCACCTAACTGCTCGATTTGAGACAGTACTACTCTGTCAAAATTTGCACACTTCACGAGTAAGTACATAGTGTTCATAGTGTACAACAAAGGCGTGGACTAACAGGAGTAGGCGATTTGAGACACAGCATTGGTTCCATTCACCTTTTCCTCCAACTTCTTCTTCATGTATTCTGTGGCAGCATTACAGCGCCACCTACAGACCTGGAGAATGAACCACAGCATACTCACAGGATTTCTGTGGATGTACGCATTTCTGGAAACTATTCCGTGTGGATGGCAAATGTTTTTAAAACTGTTTCAGTTCCGTCTCGGTGTGGACGTGGCCTAAGACAGTTGATACTACGCTCACGTCAGCGTAGACCGCCCACGTACGTTTTGCCGTCAACTGAGTGTTAATTCAACACAGAGGCATAAATCCACAAAATCTACTATCAGACCTTCTCTCCCCGTTACATCTGAAGTTCCCCACCTCCAACTTGCCCTTGACTACGAAAATATGTCGCTCACACCATCACTGACACTTGTACTGACGACACATTTTCTCAGTTGAAAAATCAGCGGTGTGTCCCTTGAGACAAGTCGTTTGTCTCGGTCAAGGTCGTACAGTTATCACCGTGGTGACATGATGAGATGAAGCAGATTATTCTGTTTTAAGAAAGATTCTGTTCTAAGTTTGATTAAAACGTTTTTGGACAATTTAAGACTTTTTTTCAGGAGCTGATTCAAAATAACATGTTTCACACTTATATTCTATCAATAAATTTGGTGCAGAAATGCCTCAGTTAGTGGAGTTGATGTATTCTCTCCTCAGTGTCTGCGGATGTCAAATGATCGATATCCTGTGTCCAGTTTATCTTCAATCTCTCCAGCGCCCTCAGAACAGCTCATTGGCCCAAATGAAGGCTGGCCGGTGGTTTTGTCGGGTTTCTACCACGTGTTCTGGAGTATCACAACATCGTTCTACTGCAGGTCTTTGTGTCGCTCCGCCGTGTGTGTGCGTGGGACAGAGTGGGGGCGACTTACGAGGAGATGGTTATCTTGGTCCCTGTCTCCTCCTCAATCTTCTTCAAGTTGCGGCCCTCTTTCCCGATTAACCGGCCCACCAGGCTGTTGTGGGCGAGAATTTTCAGAGGGATCTCCTCCGTCCTGCACGCACACACACACACACACACACACACACACACACACACACACACACACACACATTTTAGCATTTGGAACATATGTTTTAATTATTTTAGATTTTTAAAAGGTGTTTGCTGCTGCACAGAGAAGCAGATCAACTCTTATTATTACATATTAAACTTACATAGTTATCAAAATATTCCCGTTACATACTGATTCAATTTCTCTTCTATTTTATATGCACAAAAAAATAAAGAAAAATAAATTGTTTCTTACACCCTGTTCGTCTGCACTGCCGCTTCTCTGTTTATATAATTTAAAAACATTTTCATGAAAGTTGTTTATGCTTTAAATGATTCTTAGCTGATGTTTTTAAGGTTTATGTTTTATGCTTCTATGTTTCTAGTTTGTTGTAACATACTTTTCATGTGTTTTATGTATTTACATTATATCATAAGTATTAATAAGTTTAATTCAATTTAAATTGAATTATAAAATCCATCTTGAATACAGCGAGCGGAGGAGGAAGTTGTGTGTCAGTGCAGACAGACAGAATCATCCGTGCAGCATCCAAGAGACGTCTGCGATGACCTGATCCGTACAGGAAACACCATTTGTATAATTTCATCTGCACATTCGTTTTTTTGTTTTTTTTTTTACAAAAAATAAAATCTAAATCTAATTACACAGAATGTAATTTTTCATTTGATTCATTAAATATGTATGTTGTTGTTGTTGTTGTTACGCTCACGACATTTTCTGAATTTAAATAAAAATAACTTTGTTTTTAGTTTTACTTATTAAATCTGTTTTTGTTGTGAGGGTTTTGGATTTGTTTATATGAATGCATATTCCTGGTCAAGTAAATAAATACATTTTTGTTGTTACGGTCACAGCATTTTGTAAAAATAGCTAATTTTAGTTTTACTAATTAAATCTGTTTTTGTTACAGTTTTTTGAGAATGTTGCGTACCTATACGTCATTCCTTGTTTATGGTCTCTCTTCTTTTTGGTGAAGAATGTCTGATATGTGAGGCTAATTTCATCATCCATTAACAAAAAAGCTGGTGTAACACTGGCACACAAAGTACTTTAACATGTTAAAAACAGACTGACGACGAAAAAGGCACTTAGACGTTTTAAACATTAATGCGATGAAAAAACTCTGTTATTGTGTCTTTGCATCAAATAGTGTGAAATCAGCACTTTAAAAACCACACGTGCATACAGAGTTGTGTGCGACTGATTCATTCAATGTTTGCACGTGGATGCACGGAACCATCAAACCTGAAGATGACAAAACATCCATGAGCACAAAGTCAAGTCTTTTGTGTTAAAGGTGGCTGCTGACGCTCTGATCCTCCTGAGACCCAACTCACCACTTGAAAGCTGTCAAACCCTATTAGACGCCTTGTCCTTATTTTCGCTAACGCTAAGCTGCCGTCACGTGTGTGTGAGTGCGTGAGTCGTCATCGTCGTTCACTGTGTTAGTGGTCCAAGAGAGAACACGCTGGCAGATTAACAGGTGTGCGGGCAGGTTAAAGGATGAGATTACCGCCTGCAGACGTTGTGGCTAATCCCTCCACCAAGGTGCGTTCACGCAATGCACAGGTGAATTGAAATGGCCCACTCACGTCTTGGTCTCGTTGGCCTCCTTCTGCATAATGTCCAGGATCATGCGACAGGCGGAGGAGCAGCCCTCCGGAGTGGAGTGGATGGTGATGGGCTTTTCTGCTGCACCTGCATTCTCCTTCCGATGAATGTCGACCCTGAGAGGAGCGACAGACATGAGCGTAACGCCGCATGGAGACGAGCTGCGACCGCTCACGTAAATTACTGTCGTTTCCACGGCAACGGGAGTGGTGTAATGTGCTGTAAAGCGGAACAGCACAACAAACAAACCCACTGGAGAAAACACGCTTTCTCTGGGCAGTTTTGCCAACATAGCATTTCAGTCTAATATATTATCTAATATATATTCCCCTGAATGTTCACATGAGTCCCCTCATAGCTTTTGGGATCTATCACACAGACGAAAATGCTGCTTAAATATTTTAAAATAAATAGTAATGATATATTTTTTAAAATAATAATATTATAATAATAAATAATAATAATAATATATTAAAATTGTGTTGAATAAAAATATATGTAAAAATATATGTATAAATAAATATATGTTTCAAATATATGATACATTAAATAATAATTAAAAATTTAAAAAAATATATAAAAATAGCCTGACAGAGACACGAGGTGCAGCCGCCGCACCAGCTTACTTGGACTGCGTCTGCTTGGTGACGTTCTTGATGGTCAGTCCCTCCTTGCCAATGATGGCGCCCACGAACTGAGTAGGCACCAGCATGCGCAAAGGGAAGTCTTGTTGCCTGGGCCGTGGAGTGCTAAAGCCTCCTGAGGGCCCGGGCTGAGGGGGCTCCTGATCCCGAGACAACCGGCCCCCGCGCCGCGTGCGAGTGGCCTGGAGGGGTGGAGCAGCATCCATGTCCATGATGTAAGACACCTTGAAGGCGTAGTCGTCAAACTGGTGTCCTGTCAACTTCTCAATGGCCCTGAGGAGCGACGACGAGGAAGATGAGATGGAGTCAAAACCAGATGAACAATGAACATTAGCCAGAAAAACATGAACACACAGTTTCATCTGAAGGGATCATTAACCCTTTAACACTGACAATACGCTGGCGCTAGCATCTTTTGGAGTACTGTATTTATGCAACTATTTGAGCTGAAAACTTCTCAGTACGCCCAATGGTTCCTGAAAGCTGAAAAATGTCACTCGGTTCCTCTTCACTCCGTGTGAAGAAGGAGAAAGCGTCCATTTCGTTAATGAGACTTCTGGCAACAGAGCAAATGGGATCACCTCGCTTCTTCTTCCCAACAATGGCGCAATTAGTCACATAATTACAGTACGGTATCGCTGGGGATACGGTCTGTGCTGAAGACTTAGGGAAATAAACGCTTTCAAACAGACAGTCAGAATTCAATATATATAGTTTCTGTGTGTGTGTGTGTGTGTGTGTGTGTGTGTGTCATGGGTGTCACTTACCCTTTAGCTTCCTCCTTGGTTGCGTACGTAACATTCACCACGGCTGTTTCTGTATCAGTGTTGACTGTGAGAGAAGAGACATAAGAAAAAAAACAAACCTCTTCATTCCAGTTCAAACCATGGATCCCAGCCACAACAACTAACAATGTGTAGCTACGGGCATTCAGTTCCAGCCGCACGTTCCAAGAGCAGCCCGGTCCACTCGGTGACCGCTCATTGTGACCTCACGTAAACTACTGTCGTCTCCAACGGGTGTGTTGTGACGTGCCGTAAAGCAGAACAGCACAACGAACAAACTGTAGAACTCAACACCTCTCGTCCACGTGCTCTTTGTCTTTGTGAGTTTGTTAGCGTAGCATTTCACGCTAATGTTGTGAAGACATGTCGTTCATGTGTCGTTCTTGTCCTTGGTATGTTTGCTAGCATGTTTGTAGCTGGATACGTCACACAGCCACAGACACACGCCGCGTGGGTACCTGTCATCAGCTGGCAGCTGATTGGTCAGAATGTCTGTGGCGATCAGAACCGTTATCAGTGATTCAACAGGTAGAATCCTCTGGAACTTCTAGCACCGACAGGACCGTTCAGATGGCTGACACTGTTGATGCAATCGTTAGGCCTCAAATGTTTGGTCTGGTCTGGCCGAAACATGAAAATACATTCAAAATAATGTAAAAAATATAAAAAGAAAATACATTTATGAAATAAATAGATATATTTAAATCTATTTCAACATACTAAAATAAATTAAATATTTTAAATGAATATTTTATGGAAAATATGATAAATAAATCAAATAATAAAATAAAAATACTGCTCTTCAGAAAACAGTTTAGAGCAAAATAAAATTAATTAGATGAATTAGAAAAACATCTGATGTGTTATTGCTGTGTTGTTATTAGACATTTCACTAAAAACTCTCTTTGCAAGTCCTTCTGTTTCAATGTGGATTTTGTGAGCTAACACTTCACTATTTAAACAGAATCAGTTCATCCTCAGCGAATGTTTGTTCTAAATCTGAAGTCCCTGGAGGGGGCGCAGCCATGGGCCGAATGCGTTCACGAAAGTAGGCCGAGCACATGTCGGAACGAACGACCCCAAAACATCAGCAGACCAACCATCGCCATCTGAAAAGCACGCTGCGTCGTGAAGGGTTAAACCCCGTCCGAGCCTCCGTGCGGCCCCCAGCTCCGTCCTGCTAACAGCAGCCTTCACTCAAAACTGCCACCCGGTAACCACGGCGATGACTGACAAGACAAACTTTCTGTGGGATTCGATCGTACATGTGGGGAGCAGAAGGAGGAAGGTGAGGACGCACCGGTGGAGTCTGTGTTGTCTTTCAGCAACTGTCATAACGACAGTTGCTATTTCTGATTCATGGAGCATGTGTGTGTGTGTTTGGGTGTGTGCATTTCTACGGGGAGTGGGACTTGGAACGTCCGTTTATGGGTTAGAACTGGGTTTAGGTTCAGGTGCAAGGGACTAGCGAGCGTTGAGTTAATTAACGTCCTCTCTTCGATCACGAGACAAGAATGTGTGCGTGTGTGTGTGTGTGTGTGTGTGTGCAGACAGTGAGGACTACGGATAGCTGGATATGGATACCGCTGAACGACACACACACACTCCATCCATCACTACGAAAGCCGGCCCACCGGTGCTGACAGCGTCTCTCTGTTACCACGATGCACCTCACCACGCTCGGGACATCTGCCATGTCTGCTAACTTCAGTACACACACACACACACACACACACACGGCGTGGCGCGGGTGATTCACAGTGTTTTTTCCAGAGGCGGCGTGTCATTGGACGGTGCCTCAACTCGGGTCAAACCTATAATATAGATATAAAACAGATATAGGAGCTGATTGATATGTAGAGATGGGTTGTATTTAGATGTGTGTGTGGAATGATGAACGCATAAACACACACACACACACATTGGCATCAAACAGTCGGAGGAAGAGAAGTACCTTGTTCCACGTGTTCTACAGTACCATGCTGAGCGAGAAGGCCGTCCAAAACCTGGGGAAGGGTGAAGCGGGGGGGCGTGAAAAACAGAAAAACCAGAGTGTGAACGACAACTTGTTGAATAAAGGCTGGCACACGTCACCGGGTGATCGATTATTGGAAGTGATCTGTTGGAAGGACACGATCTGTCCTTTCTTTCATCATCAGTGTGCGGTCTCTAGATCTGTGAAGGTCTGAAACATCCTGTAATGTTTGCTGATTCATCATTTGTCCGGTCATCGACCATCGCACACGTTCACACACATTCACACACAGACTTTCTTTCGACTTGTTTTTCTGTCATGGAAAGTTGTTGCATATAAAAGGAGAAAATATACCAGTGATACAATAATATGAAATGCAGCAAACAAGACACACACACGCGCGTCGTCATTTACACAATATACAGGTGTGGGTGTGTGTGTGTGTGTGGGTGTGGGTGGGTGTGTGTGAGGCTATAGGACAGTATAAACAATGTTGACTCATGTTCTGGTAAACAGTTTATGTACCTGCTGCTTTTCTTGCTCTCTCTCTCACATACACACACACACACACACACACACACACACACACACACACACACAAACACAAGCACTAACCTCCCACTGTAGATGAGGGGGAATGTTCCGGATCTGGATCTTCCGACTCCTGCAGAGAAGAGAGACACAGACAGGGAGAATTAGTCAGACCGACCTGAGTCACACACACACACACACACACACACACACACACACACACACACACACACACAGATGAAACCGTCACAATACATCAAACGGTTTCTCTCCAGAAAGTTCATTGACGGCGTCAGAACTCACAGAACAATTCAGTGAATTGGATTTCCTGCTTTTAATTCTACTAATACTACTATTCTCTGCACCACACCAACGCAGGCTGTAAACAGCCACATTAACGTGAGCGCGTCAGCACCACCACCGGAGCCACCACTTGAACAGGCCGCGCTTTAAAGAGGAAAACACCACGCTGCTGCACAGATGTGTCCCCACAAAACAACTTTGAAAGGGTCTTTTTTGCGCCCAGGCACGCAGAAGAGGACAAGGCCGAGAGCTGAAGGAATGACGTGGAGGACTGACGTGTAAAACACCTTTCTACTCATTTTCTCTCTTCAAGTCTGAGCACTGTTCAGAAGAAACACCAGGAGGGACATTCGTTCTGCTGCGAAGGTGTCTTCACAGGGCTGAGACGAGAAGAACCATCTCCACCCCTCCACCTCAGTAAATGTTCAACTTTGATTACTTTAAAATAAAATTATTTTTTCACTGTTCCTGTCCTTTAACCCCGAACGTGTCACCGCAGGTACATTCACGCTAGCATACTTAAGAGTAGCGTAATCACACGACTATTTACGCTCTCAGAAAGCATCCATTGATTCCTGAAAGACGAGATGTTGCTGTCATTACGGTAATGACTTTCTGGCAATGGGGAGAAGTGTCACACGGTTCCTCTACCTTCTCCTAGCTCCTTCTTCACACCATCTAGAGGAACCGAGTGACACTTCTCAGTTTTAAGGATGTTTTCTGATGCAAGTAGTCGTGTAATTACGGTACTCCAAAGCATGCTAGCGTGAACGTGTTTGCATTAACGGTGTTGAAGGGTTGAAGTGTGGCGGGAGAAAGGAGCTGAAGGCGAATCGATGTGGTGTCGACTCATCACAGGAAACGTAGAATCCTGTTTCTGCAGCCGATGGTTTCATGTTCCCTTCTTCTTCTTTTAAAGTCGTGTTAAACCTGCCGACGCCCGCTCTTTGACGGACTAAAACCACATCACAGACACACATAAACACACACACACACACACTGACCCCGCTTCAAGAAGCCCCGTCTTCATTGTTTCTTTATGCAAATCCGACCAGAAGAAGGTTTTTTGCCTCCATATATCTGTTAGCTTGTTGACATCTCGTCCAAAGGGACGCCCCCACGGAGCAAAGGTCCCGTACAAACCGTCTGTGTGTTGTTTCACACCTGTAACGGCTCCTAACCGCTGCTTCCTGAGGTGATAGCGGGCTGGAGCTGTTAATTATTGTCATCTCTGGCTGAACAGGACACTTTGTTTGGGCTCAAAGACGCAATCGACACCGGAAGAACCCGTCGGCCCAGAAGCCGCTGAGGCTTCGTGTTGCACAGATGATAATTGATTTCTTTCAAGATGAAAGATGATGGGTTTTTTTCTTTCCAACAGTCATATCATGCACATGAAACAGGAAATGAAAAACTCAGAGGCCATCATTCATGCTAGTAACACACTGTGGTTAAAGTGAGTGTGTGTGTCTGGGTCACTTTGAGTCGGTGGGTCAGACGTCGTCTGTCTCGTCTAATCTGAATTGACCCATTTTTTTTTCGCTTTGACCTTTAAGTTCTTAAGCACGTCAACATCTCTGCAGAGTGAAGCGAACAGCGCCCCAAGAACATGTCAAGGAACAGGAACACGCACGGAAAACGGAGGTTCTGTCAGCGAGCGACAGAGCTTCAACTCAAGGGGCGGGTCCAGATCAGCGCTACGAGCAAACCCGTCAGAGATTGTTCTGGAGAAGAGAGGAAGAGTTTGAGGGAGAGCCAACGGAACGGAAACGATCCTGTGTTGGTCTTTGTTGAAACTTGTTTCCTGTCCAATTCAAACTCTCCCTCAGCGGCAGCCATCTTTGTTGTGAACGTAACTTCTGTTGTCCTCCTTTTAAGCCCCGCCCACTGACTCGATTGTTCTGAGCAACAGTGTGATAGGTCCACACTGGTCCTGTTCATAGTAAACGAGCCAACGGTTTGTGATTGCACAGACCTGCAGAAACATCCGGATTTAAAATGTTGATAATGAGTGAAACAAGTTTGTGGGGGAATCAAACCACTGAAACCTGAAAATACACCTCATCTAAGAGAATATATAGAGTGTGTGAGGTGGTAGGAAATCATTCCTGTTTTCTTCCAGGAACAGTAATAATTTCATTCTAAGAGGAAAAAAAAGAAAATCTATATATTACACAAAGTAAATAAAAAAAACAGGCATCTGCTTTCTAGTTCTTCACACACACACACACACACTTCTCTGATCTCAGGTTGTCTTTTCCCTCCACGGGTGAGAACTACTCATCAGAATTCAGCGGCTCACCTGCCGCTTTCTCTTCACGCATTAACTTTCACCGTGGCGCCAAAGCAGGGAACAGCAGCACACCAGGCAGTCGGGACGGTGTGACAGATCAGATAGAACAGATTGTCAGTCACTCAACACACACATACTTTTCTGACGACAGAAACTCATCATAACTCGCAGTGACGTAATTTACCGCCGAACAAATCCAACGGCCGTGTGTGTGTGTGTACAAGTCACTGAAATGGACTAAAGACTTGCGACACGGGGACCACGATGTAGTCTCATCATGGGGGGGGGGGTA
>CAAKHB010004989.1:42572-59542 GCA_901007665.1 Aeoliscus strigatus
GGGGGGGGGGGTAGGGGGACCACTTCTTTTAAATGAAACCGTGGTGATGCTCAGTCAGAGCTGTTCCCTACATCCCCATTTCCAGTCATTCGCACACACCTGACGAGGAGCAAATGGGGGAAATCAGGAGACTGACCCATTGTTGCACAAGCACAGATACAGGTGATCTCAGTGAACTGGATGAAAACTTTGGATGGACAGTGACATGTAAATAAAGTTTTGATTGGCTGTTGGATTGACATTTAGGAATGTGACTTATTTACAGTCACAACTTGAGTTACAGCCGAACAATTTCTGCAAAAAACGAGTCGAGTTAATTATGTTTTTGTTGCTGTTTTCTCTTGAGTATAACATCCTTCTCCACTATTTTCCCTCCACAGGTTGACTCTGTAGCGCCACCTGTAGGCAGGTGAGTTAAACGATCATAACTAACACAATAACCCACACACACATACAGTACTTGCCGGAAACAACCAGAAGCTGGCAGATGTTCCGTACTGTCCGCTCAGCGTCTCCTCGTCCTCCTCCTGACTCACACGCTCCTCTGGCTGTCCATCACCGCTGAGCGGCACGCTCACATCTCCACACAAACGCACGTCCTCCTCCGTCATACGTGCACACACACACACACACACACACACGGCTGTATGTTCTTCCTCACACACGCTCCTCAGCGTGGAAACGGGCCCATGCCGCGGGGGTGGAGTGTGTGTCGGTGTCTAGCTGCTCCTCACGGCTGCGTTCTGGTGCCTCTCATCCTTTAATCTGCCGGCCCTGAGGTATTACAGCCTGCTGCCATCGGTGCAGTGGAGTTGACCTGGATCAATACCACACACACACACACACACACACACACACACACACACACACACACACACACTGCTCAGCCCTCAAACTGCTCGCCTGACGCCTTTCTCCGGCTCCTCCATCTCAGCCGCTCACCGTCCCTCCCCAACCCCTCCTCCCTCCATCTACGGAGGCAAAACACTGGCAGTGTTATCTGCAAACATGGAAGTTGAGTAAAATATTTAAATGGGTGCTGACAGCGTTCAGTGCATGCAGGACTGTGAATATGTATGTGTGTGTGTGTGTGTGTGTGTGCTAATTCTAATAATGAAAAAAACTTCAAAAAAACAAATCAACAACAAATCATCTTCAAAATTATTGACAAATCAACAATTACCAATTACTGCATAACATTATTATTATTATTATTATTATTATACCTCTTTTATTTATGCTTATATTAATTATATTTAAAATAAATTAAATACAAAAATTATTGAAAAAAATTGAAAAAAAGTAAACGATAACCTACAACTAAACATAAAAAAGTAAAAAGTTTGGACACCTTCCCAACTGGGCGTGTAAGTGAAAACACTGTTGTTTGACGACACCAGCTTGTTGTATTGATACGACCACTAGGGCAGGAACGGAACAACGGGTCTGACTCTGCAGCGGTGAAACCAAAGTCTCCTGATTTCCCATTCGCTCTTTGTCAAGAGGGTGTGAATGACTGGAAACTGAGATGCCGGAAACAGCTCCAACTGGGACGATGCGCTAATTTATGGTGAAGAGCAACGGCCCGGATGAGGGTGAACGGGCAACTTCTCCAGCTGACTTCTTCTCAGTGTCCATTTCCAGGCATGTTTCCTTTTCATTTGAATCACAGCAAACAATGAATAAACTCTACTGAACAGCCCTTTTTTTTGCCTTCAACTCCCTCTTTTATAAAGCGGACACCGGGTGACATGGCTGACAGATGGTTCGTAAGTTCTCGACTTACAGTTGGAGCTAAACAAGCCGCAGTCTGACAGCCAGCACCTGTCAGCCAGACCTCGGGGCAAACAATCGCTGATTAATCTTCACACACTTTCCAAATCTGTAAATGGAAGTGCAGCAAAGGAATAATGTGTAAAAAGCCATTTGTGCGTAATAAACAACATCTGTTTCCACTTCTGTCCATTAATCTCTGAATACACTCTCATTACATTTACAAAGAAAGCCTTCATTACTGCACAGAGTAGATGTACGCCTTGATGAATTATACATTACGCCTTCATAAATTTATGAATGCATGAATATTTGACCCGTCCTCGGTGCAGCAGTGGGCAGCTCCTTCCGCCCTCAGTGTCGTCTGGTACACGGACGCTTCTGTCACCGATTGTGGGAAGAAGGGGAACGGTGAGTGACGAGCATTTCACGGCAAAAAATTAGAAAAATGTGTTTGGGCATTAGTTGTGAGTTGATAAACGACACCCCAGTTTTTTGGATCCACACTGGATTCTGAACCCTGGGTTCTCTGAGTAGTTCCCTGGTGGGGAGGGCACGTCATTTGACAACTTCCTGTCCACAGCTGAGAAAAATGACTCAGACAACAAATGGAACTCGGTATTAAGCCCAATTTAGGCTTCCACATCCAGTCGACGGCGTACCCACGGCATAGGGTACGGCGTACCTCCACACACGACAACAACTGTGATTGGACTGTTTGCGTCTCGTCACTTTCTCAGCTCTGGGACTTCTGTGTTCACTGAGAAAATGGCCAAAAAATTGAGGGGAAAACGATGCAGATGCAGAAGAAAACGAATAAAAACACGATAACTGGAAAAAAACAAAACACAGTGGAGAGATTCAACATGGACACAGCGACACAGACGCAGAGGTATAAACACTCCTGGCAGTGTAGGACCTCCGTTGGGTACAACGGGATGGTCCACATCAGTTCAACAAAGAAACATAAAGAGGATGTTAGTCACACCTCCCGTTACCTGCACACCTGGAAACACCTGGCTTCGAGTTTTCATCCATTTAGACGCTGGCTAGGCTTTAGCAAAATGCTAAACAGTGCTGGTTTCCAGAAGAAACGTAACATGTAGACAAAACATAAGTGGATTCAAAGGTTATGTACGATAACTACTGACGCCCGGTGACTGAACGTGAGCGAGGTCAGATTTAGTTTTAACATCAAAAAGGGACCAAGACCGGTTTGTATGGGAGAATATAGCCGTGTCTTATCTTGAGCAATCATGGGATTAGCAGAGCGGTGGGATTACCCATATAGGACGCATACACAGGTGGGCATTGGAGGATGAGGGGCGGGGGGGGGTTAAAATGACATTAATAATTGGTTACAAGTAAAGAACAAACTGAGCGTTAGCAGCAAACAAAATGAACAACAGGAGAAAACAAACACCAATCACTGGACGCTCACAAGCTTTGGTCTGGAAAGGAGATTTGATCGGTTACGGTCGTCTTATTAATTACATTATAGCTCCTCCCGAAACCTTAGATCATCTTAGGTCACGTGACTCAAAAGTGGCTCAAGAGGAATTATCCCTGTCCGACTGTAATCCCCCAGCGAGAAGGGCCTCAAAGCCTCCTGTGTGAAAAGAGGCAGGGGGGCTTACGAAGGAGCAGGAGGAGAATTGCTGAAGAATGGAGGAGAATGTGAATTTGAATTTCAGCGCCACCTACAGGCCTGGAGTACGAACTCCGGCATGACCAGTCATTTCCAGCGGACCCAATTGAATGTAAATATTCTGGATGCGGTGCTGAGGAAGACGGACAAAAGAAGCTGGTGTTGGTACGTGTGGACGTGGCCCCCGTCTGACCTGTGTGTACCGTTCACTCCCCGGTGAACACTCCGATCCAAATCTGCTCTTAAAGGCTTTCAGCGGCGCTCCCGTGCCTCTTTTGTTTCCCCTCAAGACCTTTGTCTTTTCCCCAGTCGCACTCCGCTTGTGACTCTCCAAAACAAATCTGCAAGCATTTACAGGCCAGCTGCTTTCATCGTTCCTGGCAGACAACACGCACAAGAGCTGCTTCCCTCCTTTAAACAAACAGGGGCCGAACTGAAAAAACCTGCCGGCTCCTTCATTCACCGCAGCTCGGAGGGACGGAGGTTCACATGAGAATGTCACACAAACAGCAAACGCTAATGAGGTCGCCGGTCCCGTTCGGACGGCAGACTGAGAAGGTTCCCATCAGCGGTGCTGGAGTTTACAGAGCCTACAAAAAAAAAAAACGCTGAGCAAACCAGGGCTGTTTTCAGTCGGCTGGTATTTGTGTTATTTGCAGGGTTTCCAGAAATTTGTTTGCACACTCACAATGTGCTGACTCGCCTCTTTTTTTAGGGACAAAAAGCATAAAATTAATCTTGTTGTAGGACTGTGTGTTTGTCCTGTAGGGGAGGGAGGGTACACCACACATGCGGAGGAAGTAGGGTTGTGCATCAAAGTGACGGTGTAGCCTGACATCA
Organism: Aeoliscus strigatus; assembly: GCA_901007665.1. NCBI lineage: Eukaryota > Metazoa > Chordata > Actinopteri > Syngnathiformes > Centriscidae > Aeoliscus > Aeoliscus strigatus. The sequence continues at coordinate 46,834 of CAAKHB010004989.1, forward strand.
CCTCTCCAGAAATAGAGCTAGACGTCGCAGCTACGTGGACCCCCGCAGACGAACAGCACCACCTGCGACCTCACCTTCTGATCTTAACTTAGTTTCCGCAACGTGCGCTCTGGTGTTTTTCTTTTGTCAGCATAGCATTTCAAGCTAATGTTGTGAAGACACTGTTTCTTCAAAATGATTTATCAGCGCATCGTTCATCTCCTCTGTTCAAAAGTTAGCACGTTTGTTAGCACATTTAAAGCTGGATACATCACACAGACACAGACACCACCCATGTGGGCACCTGTCGCCTGCTCGCACCTGATTGGTCAGCTTGGTGAACGTCAGCACCGACCAGCATCGAGGAGCAACGGGACCGTTTGGACCGTTGTTCAGTTGCTCCTGGGATCTTTGCTCCGGACAGGACTTTACACTCAACACAATGAGGAATTCAATACAGCTGTCACACACACAAAAAAACGTCTTAAGTTCAGTCCAGACCAAGTTACAGTCACAGCGTTGACGGTCCCATGGGTGCTAGAAGTTCAAGAGATTCTCCCTGTTCAATCACTGATGCTAACGTTCTGACCAATCAGCTGTGAGCTGGTGACGGGTGAGTGACGTATCCAGTTATAAACATGCTAACAAACATGCTAAGTTGCAACCGTCTGTTGCTAAAGTCCAGTCCAGTCCAGTCCAGACCTCCTGTCCAGACCTCCTGTTTCCTCTCCTATTAGTACGCAAGCACACACACACACACACACACACACACGAGACAGGCGCTGCTGCTGAAGAACGCCAAGAGGAGTAACCACAGCTCTGCTAAGAATAAACCTCCTGTCTCTGTTACACTATCACATTCAGCTTACAGTACATAACACACAGTTGTGCGCTATTTACACACACACACACACACACACAGCTGGCTTCACTCTGCAGCACCACACACTGTGCATGGAAGCGGTGTCACGGTAGGGGGAGACAATGCACGCGAGCTTGGTGCCGCACATGACACGGTGTGCTGACAGATCATGTGAGGGGGTGCGGGGGGGCACGTACCCTTCCAACGCTGTAGTGGAAGGAAGGCGGGTGTGACTTCTCCCTGGAGCACAGACAACAGGCGCAGGCTCATCGAGCGGAATTCATCATCAATGAAAATGGGGGAAAAAAAGTGTGTTTCTGCTCAGGAACCACTTTTTCTCAGCAACACACACACACAGACACCCACACACCCCACAAGAGCACACATGCATGACTGCTTCGGCATCAAATATTTACAAGCCCGGTGAGCGAAGGATGTCAATGCTTCGGCCTTCAGGTTTTCATGAGACCTTTTTTTTTTTTTTCCATTTTAATTGGTTTTGTGTCCGAGCTTGTTTCATTAACCTGACAGAGACGATCCATCAGTCCCTGTCAGGTTGTCTGACGTTCACACACACACAATACCCAGTCAATCAATCTCTGAGCTGGTATCCTAGCAACTTGTTACTCATAATTGTAGAGTAGGAATACAACGAGAAGTGTCTCCTTTTGTTAGCGCACCCTGAATGTTGCTCGAGGGAAACATCAGATTGATCGAGACAACGGCTGTTTACGTCAGTTTTTTTTGCCTCCACATGCTGCTCACATAGCTCTGCAGCGGCTGCGTGAAAACACATGGCCCTTCTCTCCAGAGACCTGACGCTGCAATCTGATCCCACCGAGTCCCTCTGCGCCTTTTTTGCGTTTCACCGTTCCTCTCTGTCACATCTGGGCTCTGTCGCTCACAGCTGGACATCATTTCATTTGAAGATGGAGGCTTCTTTCTACCGGTGCCGGAACCCAACACTGGCATCAGCAAAGAGCAGAACACTCCTCTTGAACACTGCAACAAGTCGAAATTTAACCAAGAATATTGGTCTAATTTCCAGTCAAAATGTCTCATTTCTAGCTATGAAATATCTTTCAAAATAAGACACATCAACTAACTTTGACTTGTTTCAAGCAATTTTCTCTAGAAATAATCAGAAAAATATGCCAGAGTAGCAATTGTATTTTTCTTATTAAAAGGAAGAACACCTTGTTCCACTGGCAGACCTCTTCTTCCTCCTTGTGAACATGGTTACTACATATTCTACTATATTGCATATTACCACCATACTATTATTCTTATTTTATTATGCCACTGAAGGTTTTTTTTTTATTTTGTTTCAATTAACAGCTCAAAGGCATTAGTTTCTTTCTTTTTTGTTGTTTGTTCTATTTTTTTCTTCAATAACAAGAATCAATTAATTTTTCCATTTATTTCAAGTGAATATTTGCTTGAAACAAGTGAAAATAGTCGAAAAACAAGTTACTTTTTCAGGTGATGTGCCTTATTTAAGTATATCGTTAGCATAATTCAATAATAGCATAATTGCCTAGGCAACTATGCTATTAGGCTAACAATATAGAGATTTTATGACTAGAAGTGAAACATTAGAAATCAGATGATCAGATCAAATTTGTCTTTGTAAGATTTTGATTGGTTTTTGTTTTGAATTTCGTCACCATGACAACCCTTTCCGAATAATTCTCTTTCCTGTATTGAGGCCTTGGTCGAGGTCTGGGGCCCATTGCCATCATTACGGTAATCCCATTCACTCTGTTGCCAGAAGCCAGCGAGGCATTACCTTAATGACAGTACTTGGCTGTCAAGTGCAACTCCAAGAATCGACTGATGTTTTCTCCTTTTCTAGCTCCTTCATCACACCAGGTAGAGGAACTGAGTGACATTTCTCAGCTTTCGGGAACCGTTCACCAATTTGTCCGGTAATTACGGTACTCTAAAGTATGCCAGCACAAATGTAGCACTGGTGATAACGCCAGTGTTAAGCGGTCCGGTCATTACCGCAATGACAGAAACTAGGCTGTGAAGTGCAACTTCTCAGCCTTCAGGAACCGTTTTCTGATCACGCAAATAGTTAAGTATGCAGGCAACTTGAATAGTAGAAAATTCTTTGTACAATTTACATATGTAGAGACACAAGACAAAGTCAAAAAAGTTGATCGCACACAGACCATTTACGGACGTGGACAGATGGAGATGCTTCTTCCCGTCACGTCGCCTCTCACAGCCCAGTGAAGACAGACAACGAGTAGAAAGGTGTTTACGAATGCAGACGTCAGTCAACATGCCGTCATCTTCAATAATGGCGTAAGTATGGTACGTCAAAGTATCAGCGGCAATAGGTTAATAAATGAAATCTAAATACAACAGACCACTTCTTTCTTGAGTCTGACACTGACCAGACAGACACAGATCAGATATGAGATGGAGAAGACGCTAAATTCAGAGTCTGTCAGTCTGGAAGCTGGTCGACATGGTTGACTCCCTGCAGCATCTCTGATCGTGGCTTTATGACTCGGGAGTCCTTCCCGAGTGTTCCTCTTCCCTCAGACCCGGTTTGGAACACAATGGGCAGCCTGTGCCTCAGGTTGTGTCCGAGGCTCAGCTGTGAGCGAAGCAGGCAAACTGGAGGTGACTTGTTCTATGGGTGGGCGCGCATAAATATGGAGAAGGATGGAAATGAATCAGAAAGGTCACAAAAGGGCTCCGGCTGTGACACGGACAGGCGTGGTTGGAGTCAGCACTTTTATTTTTCCTGACGCAATTGTAGAAATCCAACGAGCAGAGTCGGTGAATGGCGGCTCACTGGGACGGTACGCTGTTAAATGGTCAGATATCCATTCACAAAAGTCCATAATCAATCTGTTAATGACTTGGAGAACTCAGACATGTGGCTGGAGATGTTTTAACCCATCGAATTGTGGACAATAGAGGAAAAAAATGGCTGTGGAACACTAATGTCCTAATATTTTGGATTTATTTGCATTGTTTTATGTTTGTATCCTGGCCTGCTGTGTCTGTCCGAAACTGTGTGAAATAATAAAAATAAAAAGATATATATAGACAGATGGATAATAACATGAATAGATAATAAAAATAAAAAACAAATAAAAAAATCTAAAATAAACCAATAATTCAAATAAATAAAATAAACTGAATAAAACAAACACACACACACCCACACACACATCTGTAAACTGATGACACACACTGATGTCAAAACATCACAGTCATCACTTGTCTGTTGGCAGGTAGTGTTCTGTACACAAAACACTGAAATCTGGTTCCCATGGCGTTGTGGAGAACATGACCTGGACCAGTCGGAGCTGAAAGCAGCGCGACCTGTTGGTCACCTCGCTGACGACAGAGACGACTCTTGTCCGTTGTTGACGTTGGGACGCACAAACACCTTGAACTGAGATGAAGTGAAGTCTCTACGCACCCACATCCTGACGCTGGATGCTGACGCTTCTCATCATTCTAAATCAAACGGTGGCTGGTTCTAGAAGAAACTTGGCGAAACATTTGTGCTAGCGTACTTTGGAGTATCGTAATTAGGCGACAGAAATAGTCCAGCGGTTCCTGAAAGCTGAGAAGTGTCACTCAGTTCCTCTACCTGGTGTGAAGAAGGAGCTAGGAGAAGGAGAAAACCGTTCCTGAAAGTTGAGAAGTTGCACTTCACAGCCAAGTTACTGTCATTAAGGTAATAACAGCTTCTGGCAACAGAGCGAATGTGATTACCGTAATGACAGAAACACGGAGACTTTCCAGAATGTTTCCTCCTTCTCCTGGCTCCTTCTTCTCACCAGGCAGAGGAACAAGTGACACATCTCAGCTTTTGGGAACTGTTGGATGCTTTCTGACAGTCCGGTAGTTATGGTACTCCAAAGTACGCTAGCGTGACCGTGGTGCCGGTGAAACCGGCGGAAGGGTTTAGAGAAGTTATCTGACCCGGGTGAAGCCTCCAGCTCATTTCCGCCTTCCAGCTTGAAGCCAGCATCTTATAGCGCGGCCTGGACGCCCCCAGCGCTCTGTGATTGGCTGTGAGCGTGTATGGGCGCTCTGTGATTGGCTGGTTGGTTGTTTCTGCCTCACTGGTTCCACCTGTTCAAGACTCATCACTTAAGTCCAACACACTTACGAGGTCGGGGCCGGCCTGTGTGAGAAATGCCACCTGCTGTGCGCCTCAGCTGCCCACACATCTATGGAGACCACCCCCCGACCACACCCCGACCCCGACACCGACAACCACCCCCACCCCCGATCGCTGGCGGACACAGGGCCTGAGGAACTCCACATCCAGCATATGGCGTTCAGTTATTAGATTCACCACAGGCTTTCTGCTTCTCTGGTGTCATCTTTGAACAGTGTGTGAGATCACACACACACACATTTAAGTCAGCCTGGAGCGCAGAGCAGAGACGCCACATCCTGCCAAAGAAACTGCATCACTCACGCACGCGATTTAAAGTGATTCACAATAAAGATCGAAACCAACGTCTGCAGCCACGTCTGTCCTTCCTGTCGACAACTCACAGGTCACGGAGGTCCCACTTTCGTTTTGTTGAAACAGCCAGTTGACATGAAGAAGGAAACGATGAAATGAGGGGAAAAAAAACAACAACAAACGTCTGCAGGTTGTCAGAGATGAATGAAAAACAGAACCATCAGGGAACGGCAAGTTTTACTAGAGACGGGGAAAGTTTAAAACCGAACACATGAGACGAGGAGGAGGACTGGAAGGAGCAGGAGGATGAGGAGGAGGACAAGAATGAGAAGGAGGATGAGGTAGAGGAGTAGGAGGATGAGAATGAGGAGGAGGAGGAGGACAAGAATGAGAAGGAGGATGAGGTAGAGGAGTAGGAGGATGAGAATGAGGAGGAGGATGAGGAGGAGGAGTAGGAGGATGACAATGAGGAGGAGGACAAGAATGAGAAGGAGGAGGAGGAGTAGGAGGATGAGAATGAGGAGGAGGATGAGGACAAGAATGAGAAGGAGGATGAGGAGGAGGACAAGAATGAGAAGGAGGATGAGGAGGAGGAGTAGGAGGATGACAATGAGGAGGAGGAGTAGGAGGATGACAATGAGGAGGAGGATGAGGAGGAGGACAAGAATGAGAAGGAGGATGAGGAGTAGGAGGATGAGAATGAGGAGGAAGATGAGGAGGAGGAGGAGGAGGAGGATGAGAATGAGGAGGAAGAGAGGACTTGGAGGAGGACCCTTGGACACAGCCGGGGTCAAAAGTCAAACAGAGGTTGGAGAAGCTGCAGTGAAAACTATAACGCTGAATACTAACCTACTGTTGCCACGGCGACCCCCCCCCGAGTGATGAAGGAAAGGACGTGTCAGAGAGTCTATAAAATGTTCGTCTGTGACTAAAACAACCAAACAAGTCCAGAAAGATTTTAAATCAAGAAACGCAGCAGGAAACAGACGGTGTCAGACCAACTGGTCGTCATGGACACGGTGACACTCTGATGTTGGTAGAAACAGAGGTCCTGATTGGAGGACACACACAGAGTCCATCTTGAAAATCCCTCAAAGAGTTCAGACCTCCACCAACACCATCGTCCTCCATTCGTTGATCTCCTCTGATAAAGCCATCGATCTTCAAACAGGACTTTGGGTGGGCTCCAACCTCCGACCTTTGTGTTAGGGGACAGACCCACTGACCACTGGACCACAGAGACAGTCCACTGCTGCTGTTGTGGAGTTCTAGACACAGATGGTGACAATGAGGAAGAATCCTTCAACAGATTCCTGGATCCAGATGGTTCTAGAACACCACCAACATTTCATCATCTGGTCCTGGTCCATCAGCAGCAGTTACTGAACATTTCATTCAAACCTGTTCAGAAGTTTTGGACTTATTCTGCTAACAAACTCTGACCGCTGACGGCTGCTGACTTCCTGTGAATGAAAACAGCTCTTCAGCCGGCGCTCGCTGTCACTGACCAAGCACATCGACGACCGCTGCTCTGATTCTGTCACTTCCCCTCAGGTGAACTTAACTCCAACCAGCCATGAACAATGGCTCAACAGTCCCGTTCTTTCTTTCCAGAAACTCTGTATTACCAAAAAAAAAATCCAGTTGACGTTCACCACAGCGAGTAGCTTCCTATTCATTAATCCAAGGATTAAATAAATCACAACTACGACATAAATGTTTACGTCTGAATAAAGCCAAATAAAATATATACAGATAGTGTAACTATAAAAACCCTTTAACACCGACGGTATCACTGCCGATACGCAGACGTTAGGATACTTTGTTGTACCGTAATCACACGACTATTTGTGCAGATCAGAAAAGGGTTCGTGAAAGTTCACAAGTTGCACTTCACAGCCAAGTTGTTGCCATTACGGTAATGACACGACAGCTCCCAGCAACGGAGTGAGTGGGATTACCGTCATGACAGCAACATGGTTCTCAACTTCCAGGAACCGATGGAGGTGGAGGAACCCAGTGACACTCCTCGGCTTTCAGGAACTGTTCCACTTTTTCTGACACAGTCGTGTGGTTACGGTACTCCAAAGTACGCTAGCGTGAACGTATCAGCAGCGATACCGTCAGAGTTAAAGGATCAAACCTCCAGGGGCTGAACCAGTGATGTCTGATGGTCTTCTCCCTGGAGCTGTTTGCTCCACGACAGGAGAGAAACACACAACTCCGACTTTGTGAATTAAGTTCCTAATCGCTCGAGTTTAAATGCTCCAGCTTCCACACGACTAAACGCCGGCAGCTTTTATCTCAGACCAGAGGAAACATGGGGTCTGCAGGTGCTAATGAAGCCAGTGATTTAGAGCCGCAACCAGGCACCTGAGGCATATGTTGGACCTGGTTTAAACACAGAGGAGGAGGAGGAGGAGGAGGAGAGCCCGACACGCGGGCTCATCGGGGGAGTTGTAATGGATTTGGAGTGGATCAGCTGATCGTGGTCGTATTCCCACTCAACACATCTGCATGTGGTGCAATGCAGGTGTTCACGTGGATGGACGGATAGACTGGGAGTACACACTTCAACCTGTTTTTAATGTGACGCAGCCTCAAAAATCAGCTAAATCACAAAGTTCACATCTGGGTTTTGTGTTTCTCTCCAGCTTCAGCTTTTATTCAGTCCTTTCATTCTCGCCGTTGCTTCTTATTTACGTACTTACTGTAAACTTATTTTCATTATTTACTACTGGGATCTTTGTTGACGTCGAAGGTGCTGTGATTCTGGATGTTCTGCACCTTATTGCTGTTACTACTACTGTTTAACCTTCCAACCCCCGTCAGTCTGTTTCTCTCAGTCAGTCTGTTTTTACGTGTTTTGCAGCTCATGGAACACGATTGTCTTCAACAAGGGAAGATAAAAGTTTATCCTGATGCTGATCCTGAGCTTCGGTCAAAGCCGCAGAGGCAGCGAAAGTCGTGCTGATGACCAGTCGGACTCACGTCGCTGTCATCACACTCTTCGCTCTCCTCGCATTCGATACTCGAGCGAACGCTGCAGCGCGTCTCAGCAGCGGTGAAATCGATTAACACCGAGTCACAGCGTCTCCTCGTCACGCCTGTGAAGGTTCTCAGTCATACAGGTCATGGTATCTGTCAAACTGCATGTCCAGTTGCCTCCAAATTAACAACAACCAACAAAAAAACAACAAAAAAAAACTAAACTAATAATCACTTGAAAGATGCTTAACAAGAGTGAAATATGAGGTATGAACAGTATGAACATCAGGAATGAAAATGTAAGAAATGCATTTGTGACTGAGTGAATAGTTTTTAGTTTTGTTTGGAAAAGCTTAAGAGACTATTGAAACAGCTTCATAAAACTGTTCTATCATTATATAATTAACCTATATTTATATGCCAATCTCAGAATAAACATAATTAATATGTTAATATTCTATATAAAAAATATGAAAGAACCTTTTCTCACTCAAATAAAACTACGAAATTTATTTTGAAATCCAGAATGAATCAATGTGATTTAACTGAAATTATACGACCAGACTACTCAAGTAAATCAGTCCTATTTATTCTTAAAACTCGACTGGAAATGTAACTTAACTAACTAACAATTTTTTTTGCATTTACAAAAACAAAAAGCTTTAAACACTTTTACACATGAAATCAAAAAAGCAAGTTTGCATCTGAGAAAATTATACTAAAGCGTGCAAGTTAGCACCTGTGGATTTTTTCTATTTTATTTTAAAACATTAAATTAAACATGTTTAGAACCATTTCAACAAGAAATATTACATCAAAATCATACAAATCTCCTGTTATTTGTTTGTCTCTGTGGCTCAAAAACTAAATTTAAAAAAGGCCCTAGTCCTGCAGAGAGAAATCAGATTTTTTATTTCATAGAACAAAAATGTATCTTTAATAAAGACAGAACCATCTGTCAATATTTTGTTGCTATAAATAGACATTTTTGAAAGCTGTTCTGTGATTCAGCACCATGAATGACACAGAAGAAGCAGACAGCAGCTCGCTGAAGGCCTGAAGACTCCCACAGCCGAGTCCAACTCACAAAATCACAACCACTTTCAGCTTCTATCTTCAGCACAAATAAACTCCAGCTATTTACATCACTAGTCAATGGCAAGAAACAGAAAAACAAACGACAAAGGGATCATAATTTGTTTGAAAGACTAAACACAGATGAGCAAATAAATATTCTAACAATTACATCCATCAGTAAGAGAAAACACCATTTATTTTAAATATAAATATTTCTATCGTAACTGACAAAACTTTTTTATCACGTTTTGTTTTTTTAAATATAACTTCAATTAGTGGTCCTGACGTGATTTCACACACTCCCAGCGAGCACTAGAACGCATCATACGTGTGGAGGGTTGCGTTCAGGGGCAGAGGCCAACATGGCAGCCATGATGAGCCTCTTCAACATGGCCTACGTGCGCAAGGACTGTGGGGAGTGGCGCAGGCTTGTGCACCATATTTCGCCGTACAGTTTGCAGTTTGCTGAGAAATCACAACATTTACCTGGAACCTAAACGCACCGAAATCACACAGCAGCTCAATCATGTGATTTTCTCCCGGTTTTCCCTTTCAAACATACATAGTTTCTCTGCTACGTGTTAAAGCAGGAAACGGCGAGAGGAAGGGGCACCGTGCTCTGACGGCGGTGGTGGGGAGCACATGAAGTGTGGATCACGTGTTGCCCACCAGGGGCTTGAATATTTACCTTTTTTGTCACGCAATGTGGCGTTTTCACGCAGCCAGGGGCCATACCGGGCGGAGGGACTATATGCTGCGCGAGCCGCAGAGGATCAATGCGCGCAGGAAACTTTCAATCATTTTTTTAAAGCAATAAATAGCCGCAGTGACGTAGCGAGCAGAAGGAACAACACAAACGTGACAAACGTGTTGACATGATTTTGTATTTCATGTCTCGTCTGCCCCCCCCCCCCCCCCCCCCACACACACACACACACGGAGGTTATGAGTAGGTCTGATTCGTATGCAACTCAAAGTGCGTTGCGGAGTGAACACACAAAACAAAACTACGTCAGCCATATGTTGGGGATTATTGTCGTGAATGTATTGGCAGCCGCTAATAAGTTAGAGAGTAAATCAATTCAGGTGTTTAACTGTTGTCGTGTGTGTGTGTGTGTGTGTGTGTGTGTGTTCACGGTTTACTTCAGAAGCACACAGGCCTCGCAGATCACGCGATATCACCGCAACCAGCGAACTGCAGATGTTCAGGGACCCGAACTCTGTTGTTGTGGTTGTTGTTGTTGTTGTTTCTTTTTATGAAACCCCAGTCATTACAAGGACAAATAAACAAACCACCGCGGCAGCCGGCAGCGGTGCGGTGACAGAGAAAGGCTGAGAAAAGAGGGGAATGTGCTTTGCTATATCTCGCGGCGGAAGGCTACAGGTCACGCAGTCTGCCATGGGGCACGTTATAGACGTGTGTGAGAGAGAGAGAGGGCGAGGAAGAAGTAGAGAAGGAGAGAGGTCGTTGGCCTACCTTAGTTTTTTGGGGACAGAGTAGTCTACCTCTATCACCTTCCCGTGTAATTCAACTTTACCTGTGGGGGCGAGAGTTGATAGTGTAACATTATCCGGCAGCACTTTGAATCACTTCACCAACAAGGTGCGTCCCCATTGAAACACGACAGCGTGTGTGTGTGTGTGTGTGTGTGTGTGTGTGTGTTACCACAAACAATTCACATCAATATCTCCACATTTTAACGTCCACGTTGAAGGCGGAATGGGCGCCAAAAAATGATAACTGACAGTACACGGGCGAGACGGGCAGCCATGCTTTCCACTCCCACTCCCCTCCATCCACAACGCCACCAGGGGCTTTTAAAAAAAAAAAAAACGCTCACACACACACACAACGTACAGAAGAAAAGAAGAGATGCTTTGACAGAACTTTGCGCTGTCGGCTGGTGTCTCTTCGAGCCAGCCGGGGGCTGCGTTGGAAGCGGCGGAGCCCCGAACGGGGGTGTCGGTTCTTTGGAGTGGCCTGGCGCAGCACGGAATTAGCGTCTCACCTCGTCCCCCCTCAGCTACCTGTTTATTAGCTCTTTCCTCCGGACCCCCGCGACCCACCTCCAAGACACCTCGTAAAAACATAGCCAGGCGTCCGGGGAACACGGATGTGACAAGTTTTCGGCGCTCGGTTCGCTCGGCGCTCTTCAATAAAATCAGGATAAAAAATAAGTGAAAAATAATGATGCCTACCCGGAGCATCCGACCATCCCATACATTCCTGCGGCGGATCGCGGAGGAACGTCCGCACTATCGGAATCCGCACAGCGGCTTTTCTTTGACGGGCATTAAAGCCCCCGGGTGTCCTGTGATGATCGATAATTTATCCGATTTTGCGTGTGGCGCGCACGACTGAGCGTCCGACGTGCACAACTCCTGTTGGCTGCGACCGCAAACAGCGAGAGGTCCAATTTAAAAAAAAAAAAAAAAGGACAAAAACTGAACCGCACAAGCAACGTGTAATATTTCACACTTGGGATCTGTGGATGTTTTAATCTTGGGAGCCCCCCCCACACACACACACGCCCAAGCATACATACACACACACACTCTCTCTCTCTCTCTCTCTCTCTCACACACACACACACACACACACACCACCACCACCACCCCCAGTCAGCGCAGCATCCCTCGAACCGAAGCCTTACCCGATAGAGTCTCGATCGCCTTCACGGCCGAGTTCTGGTCGGGGAAGTCCACAAAGGCATAGCCGGATTTGAGCAGGACCTGCTCGGCCACCGGCAGCTTCCTCTCCCCGAAGAGCTGCTGCAAGTCCTCGACAGTGACCGAAGGACTTAGATTCCCAACATACAGTTTGTTCATGATCTGGAAATATCGAAGCGGGGATCCTGAAGTGGGAGAAGAGGCGATATGCTTGTCTTGTTGAAAATATATATATGTATATTATAAAAATAAAAATAAAATATATAAAAAATAAAAATATGAAAAATCTAATGGGGAAAACGCAGCAATAACCCCCCTAGGAAAGCTACAGTCAGCCCCCCAGCACCTACTGTGGCCCTGGTCAAACTCTTCTAACAGGGAGGGAAAAAAGTGTCGTTACGACACCACTCCGGAGCCAACAAGCACCGCCTCTGAAAGAAAAAAAAACCTCCCCTGAAATCACAAGGAAACATGGTTGGAGGTGCATGTCCTCAGCTGGGTCCGGCAGAGCTCCGAGCTGGGAGTGGGCTTATTCCATCAAATCATAACAAGGCCCACGATGAAAGAAATGGGGGCTACTGGGTGGAAAAAAACAAGCTGGTGTCACTGATACCACCACAACACACACACACACACACACACGCACACACACACACGTGTGCCTCTTATTTATTCATGAG
>CAAKHB010004990.1:3436-35373 GCA_901007665.1 Aeoliscus strigatus
GGGGGGGGGGGGGGGGGGACGACGACATCTTTTCTTCTGTCAGCTTCCATCCCCTTCCATCCCACACCCTGGGTCCTGACAGCGGCTGTCGAGGAAGAACCGAGGGATGGGAATACCGGCATGGTGCTCATCAGGGATAGGGGAGGATGAGGAGGAGAGGGAAACGGGAACCCAAAGGCAACGAGGACGAGAGGGATCCCCAGGGTGGGGGCGTGCAAGGGTGAGGGGGAAGACTCGGGTATGTTGAAGATATCAGGCACGCTCATGTCAGTTTGTCTCGGAGATTAACAAGAAAAATACACTAAAGGGAGAAGAGCTGGTCCAGATTCATCCTTTTCTGTCAGAGACGACACTGGGAACAGCTTGTTGTAGTAGGAAAAGAAAAATATGCTCATGCGAGTTGGAAACTTTCAAACCATAGTATTCCAGAGGAAGTCATATTTTGCGACGTTTCAGTCGTGAACCTTTTCCAAACAAAGGGGGGGGGGCAGATGTGGCCTTCTGCTCACACAGCTTTGATCCCAGTTCGTCCGAGGTCAGTTTGATCCCATCTGATCAAAGGAAACAGCCCCCCCCACTGGCAGTTGGGTCCATTTCATCAAAGGCAACATCAAAGGAACCCTCCAGCCCCCGCCCACCTGGTTCAGTGTGACGACTCCTGCCCTCGGTCCACGACTGTCATTGTCTCTGTGCGCGAGCCTCCGTCACACAACCTCCGGATCGAGTCCCCGTCATCTCTTCTTCTGTTCCTGAACGGGAGCTTCCCCTGCTTCTGCCTCTTCCTGTAGGAGTTCCTTGATCTCTGTTGGTCCCCCCCCCCCACATCGGTGCTGGACGTATCACCTGCTTCCCCCGTGTCAGGTGACATCAGAATCCTTCCCAACGATACCGCGCTGTGGGTCTAAAACACCCGCTGACAGCAACAAACTGCATGAAGGCCTGTGTCATGCTGCATTCAGGGACCTGTTGGAAAAGTCAAGGTGCATGAGCAAGGTCACAAGATGGGTCTTGACATATGTCACTGCAGAGATTTTTACATATAGTCTTGTATTTGGAACGTTTGTCGATAGAACAAATCTCAGCAGCCCCGATTATGAATACCGTGTGTGTGTGTGTGTGAGACTCAAACGTCAAAATAACAGTGAATCCATTTATAAAATTGAATCCATTTATAACTATTGGTAAAATATTGTCAGATGTTGCACAATTCAGTCCAAAAAAGTGTATAATTTATTTATAGTTTATATATAGTTATTTCCGTGTTAGACATTTTAAAATAAATACATGAATAATTTCCTGATTTTATTTTTTTCTCCCCCAGTATTTGTCATTGAAGACGTCGTGTCACATACCCTGTTTACCGTGTTTACTTGGAGACTGCGTATCCTCCTGAACCCAGTGAAAGCTGCAGGCTCCACCACGAGAGCTCTTTTTTTCTTTCTTTTCTCTATTGTAACACGTGGCAACGATCACATTTCCTAGCTGCAGGAAATTGTTCTCATTCTCGGCCTTTTGTCTGTCCCTGACGCTGCGTCATCATCAAGTTATGAACTCTCTCCTCTGAAGTCTTTTGCTCCAGTCCTTTTCCACACGTATCTTGGTTCCATTTTCTGATGAACAAGCGCTTTAACAGCTGTGTTTTCTATTTTTCAGGAGCGAAACGAGTAGTAGAGTTTAAAAATGTGACCTGATTTGATCAAATTCTTAGTTTTTGCCGTTTGTCAAATCTTACTCTCAGTCAGTGTGGAATCCTGTCGACAGTTTGCACCGACGTCAAACTTACGCTTGCTTTTGTTCACCCAGGTGTGGCGCCACGTTCCTCCAGCAGCCGGACGATGCCGACCCTCACTGACTCAGCGTTTTGAAGCACGATGCCGTTGTTCAACGGGACTGCAGCGTCGACGGGACCGCCACAGCAACCCAACATGTCTGGTTTCCTCGGTAACCAAACCCTGCAGTACAGCGGGGCCTACTTCACATATCACCCCAGAGGTAAAGACGGAGCAGAGTTTCTTCACTGGAGCCGCTCAAAGAACTCGCTGTTGGATGGAACAAGTCCTCTGAGTCACCTCTCGGGCTCAGAGGGACCGACCCACGTGATCTACCGGCAGAACAGCCCTCCTCCTTCCTCCGTACGTCACCCCCCGGTCACACCGGGCTTTGGGCTCTACGCCAGAAGCCCTCGGATGAGCAGTCCTACTGCTGCCACGTCGGCGGCTGTCAGAAAACCGAGCAGCGCGGGGGAGCATCCACCTCCTGCGCCCGACGCCTCCGTTCACTTAGCCGTTCCGAAGCCGGTGTACGGACAGAGCGCCTGCTGTCACCGACTGGGCTGCGTGGTCGGGCACCGGTACGGTGGGGAACACGCATCCCAGACGTTCCTGCGCGCGGAATACGAGCGGGACTGGGTGCAAACGGACCACGACGGCCCGAGGTCGCCCGTCCAGAGCAAAGCACGGGACGCGCTGCTGCAACAGGGACGCTTCCGCTTTGAGCTCGGCGCCGAGCAAATCGAGAGAAGAGCCGCGGAGGCGTACAGCAGCCCCGGCCGAGCCAGAACTTTGCCCCCCGCGATGGAGGCGGGCTACAGCGGTTACCCCTGCTCGCCGACTCACACGCTGTTTGCTTCTCTAAGCGAGCTGGGTCAGAGCTTGTCCTCCAGAGGCTACCCCAGCCTGTACCCCCCCCCCTCCAACCACGAGCACATGACCTCAGAGCTTTATCAGGGATGTGCTCCCATGTCCAAATATGGTCACCTAACACAGCACCCGCTGTTTTACTACCCCCAGTCAAATATGGAGATGAAGCACAGGACCCGCTGTTCAGATCTGGGTGGCAGACGGAGCGAAGACGTCCCTGTTGTTCTGAAACACCCCCTCCCAAACCTCCAGGACCATTACACGCTGCTTCAGCCCCTTCACGGGGAAAGTCCCGTTCATCTGCCGAGCTCCGACTCCCCGTCCTCTGTCCAGGGACTCGACTATCCCTGTTACTCGGTCCCTCGGCTCCGTTTGAATCCGAGCCAGATCCGAGCCTCCCTGAAAGGGCCGAGCGATCCACCAGAGCTGCACTCCAACTGCATCGACGTTTCCCCATCGGCCCAACAAACCGCCGCCAACGACGCCAGTGCAGGCGTGCGTCTCGGCCACTTGTGGGACTCCTCGTCCTTTGTGTGCGCGGACCGAAGCAGTCCCAGCAGACGCGTCGGCCGACCCGTTTCGCCGCCCAGCGCACAGGTGACGAGATATTTATCGCCTCTCGCCGGGAGTCACGTGGCTCAGCCCGTCCTTCCCCCTGCTGGCTTCAACATGGACAGAATCCTGGACCGCGTTTCCCCGGTGGCGTTGACCCCTCCCTCACCCGGCCGCACGTCGTATGTCATCCACAAAGCCAACGGCACCAACGCCGGTCGAATCGTTTACTCCCCCGCTGTGGCTACAGGCATCAAACCCGGCGGCCCCGCGCCCTGGTCCCCCGCCGCTGCTCACAGGGGACGGCGCAAGAGAAACGCTGACTCGTCGCCACCCATCAGAATAAAAGAGGAGGATGGCGAACTACGGGAAAGAAGTTGTTCCATGAGTAAACGTCAGAAACTAGAACGGGACCACGTCCAAGAAAGCAATCCGGCGGATTCCCCCCCGATGCCAGTCATCGACAGCGTCTTCAGCCTGGCGCCGTACCAAGCGTACCTGCAGGGGGCGTTGTTCTCAGGTGGCGTGTCGCCGACAACCGTCCGGCTCCCCGAGCGACGTGATGTGAAACCAGAGCGAGGCGTCGGAGGACAGGGGCCCGACGGGGACGACCACCAGTCGGTGGTCAGGGAAGGGTTCAGACACGCCCCTACGCCGCCGCAGAGGCCTGACGGCGGGATCAGCGAACGCAGGACGGTCAAAGAGGAGAACGTCGACCCGGCGGACGCCGTCGACCCGGCGGACGCCGTCGACCCGGCGGACGCCGTCGACCGCGAAACCACGATGAAAACAGAAGTCGAAGACTCCGCTTCGTCTGAGAGGGAACATGAGCCTGGACTTGAACGGGGCCTCCCGCTAGCAGACGGAAAGAAGACCGTCGGTGACGCGTCACCCTGCCCACCCCCCAAACCGACCCCCCCACCTCAGCTGCCTGGGACCAAGCTGGACGTCAGGAACCTTCCTCCCCAATGTCTGAAGCTTTCCTCCTACCAGGTCTTCCTCCCCGACCTGACCCAACCCAGCACCGCTGCCCCCCCGGAGAAGCCGCTCACACAGCCAGCGGCTCAGCTCACACACACGCCCGATGTGCAGATACCGGTCCGCAAACACTTCTTCGAGCTGCATCGCTCCCTCTGCAAGCTCGTGTCCGAGTCGGTGTCCGCCTCTTCGGAGCTGGACCTGAGGAGCTGGTTGTCTCAGCTGGGACTGGCCGCCCCGCCGCCGCCGCCGCCGCCCACCAAAGTGCTGAAAGTGTCCTGCCTGTTGGGGGAAAAAGCCCGGGAGGAGTGGCTGAACGAGGAGACGGCGTCAGCGTTCCACGCGGTCCTGGAGCGGCTGAGGGAGTACACCGCCATGGAACGCTGTCCTTTCCCACACGTCATGCGGACCCAGGCGGTGTTCCTCCCCATGCTGGTGGTGAAGGAGCTGCTCTTCCCGACGGTGCAGGGCCGCTTCATCGACCAGGTGCTGCAGGAACACCGGGTGGAACTGCGGCCGGCGACGCTCTCTGAAGAGAAGATCCTCATCCAGCTTCACAAGCAAGCGTGCTCCTCCCGGCTCCGGAGGCTGATGTCCCTCAAACACCTGCCCGACGTCTACGCCGACGTGCTCAACCTGCTGTACTACACCACCGTCTGCAGACACCTCGGTGAGTGCGCCGTCACTTCAAGGTCGGCGGAGGCAAGTTGAAGATGAGGAGACGAGGGTCGCTAGTCGGTTCCATGGCGACCGCTTCCCTTAGAACCAAATGTAGAAACATGTATATCGAGACTTGTGCGCAGCTGGCGTCAGACACATCCTCAGAACCCCCCTGCAAGGGGCAGACGGTACTTTTTGTTGTAATTTTAATTTGAATTAAGGCAGCGTAACCCGAGGCGGTGAACACGTTCCCAAAAGGAACTGTAAAATGTCATTTATGGGTCGATTCAAGAAGAAACGCAAAGTCAATAAAAAGAGTTTGACAACCTTCGTATTTTATACACGTGTGTGTCGCGTACACGGTCACATGGACCTGAGGCGCAGTGCACTGTCCTCTGACACCGTGACTTTTACCCAGGGTATGGATGAATCAGTGATAATGAACAAATTCGCACTAATCTGTGGTGGAAATTGCACTTCAACTATAATTGTTCCATTTATTGTAAATGTGTAAATGTACATTTGACCTTCTGACCCATATGACTCACCACGTGACTTTTTCTAAACGTCAGATGCTGTGATTGACTGTTTCCTCTTGACATTTTTCACCCCACAAGTAGTAGTAGTACTAAATCACATTTCCTGTATTTTTTGGCCCATTTGCAAAGAATCAAGCAGTTCATATTATCACAATATAAACTCATTTATTTTTTACAGAATCAACCTCTCCTGAAGTCCAACAGAAAGTCCAGGTATCTTTATTTTATTTTTTGTTATGTTGTCCATTTTCCACTTGTTGTAGGTGAAGGGGGGCTAAGCTGTTACTGTCACTCACATAGGATGGTAATCATCATCTATTGATCATGTGATGGATTCATGAAGGTACAAACTACTGGAACGCAGTAAATGTCAGGTCAAAAGAAGGCTGAAGATACTTTGTCCAGTCAGTAAGTATCTAGTCTGGAATTGGATTCAGAATTTGCCTTTATTTTCAAAAATGAATTTCTCATGAAGGCAACAGTTGCAGAAGCCAAATGAAATTATCCATGTGGACACAAGCGTCCAGGGGCCCGTTCCAAGACGCAGCTTTATTGAGTTTGTTAATTCGGAAACAAAGGAAAGTGCAGATTTTTCCAAATGTAAATCAAACCAAACGTCTTGAGACTTTCACATGTTTGAATTCAGTTTATCAGTAACTCTGTCAGAAGGTTTCAAATGGAACAGACCCCCGGAGGACTAAGTGATACATGGTTTAGGTTTTTTGTGATATTTGTTGAAATGACGTCTGATCTTTAGCTTTTCCCCTCGTTTTCTAACTGAACTCCGCTTTATTCAGTTTTCCATCTCTGCTGCTTTGGGACACTTTGCTATCTGAACATTTCCTTGCCTGACTTTTGCTTCGGAGCAGCTTCAACCCGCACCGGCAGCTGACTTTTCCTCCGAATTTGCTTTTCACCCTGAAAGCTCCAGACGATCACAGGCACCACAACTATTGATTATAGAATCTACTAGCGTCTATTTCCTGTCTGTTTTCTTCTGACATGTTCTGATTGCTGTGTTGCAGGAATAGACACGGACACCTCCGCCACCAGAAAGCGGGACGGCACCAGGAGCGTCTCCCCTTCGTACACCGTCGTTTCGCCAGCCCCCCCCTCCGAGTCACAGCGGCCAAAGGACGACAATGCCAAACCCCGCTCGAACGGCAGTAGGACAAAAAGCCGGGTGAAGAGCCGCTCGAGACGCACGTTTCTGGACGTCGGTTGGTCCGATGAGGAAGTGGCAGAGGACGGACGCTCACTGGCGGAATCAAACCGTCGGTCTGAGAACGGGGAAGACGAGCGTTTGGTCGGAGAGCAGGAGTCGGCACTCATGGACCCTCACGGAACATCTGAGAGTTCGTGGATGTGCCCTTTAACCTCGGAGGAGCTCTCTCCGTCTCCCAGTCCCAGTCGTCAGACCTCAGGATATCAGCTCGCACCCAAGAAACGCTCAGGTATGATCCTCAAACTGAGACGGATGTTTGGCGAAGGCCTGAGCAGGAAAAAGGCCCGCTACCAAGCAGTGTCCGACTCAGCGTCACTAACCGGTCCGTCCCGTTTGCAGAGTAAAAAGGCCAACGGCGAGGACCACTGGAAGACTAGAAACTTCTCCCGCGCTTTGCAAAGCCCCCTTCGCAGCTCCGCTAAAAGAAAGAAACGATCTCTGCTGAAGATCAAATACTGCCCCTACCTGTCCGCCTGCCACAGCGCCGAGCACCGGCGCCGTTGGGTCCTGCGGTCGGCCGTCCAGAGAGCTCGGAGGGTCATGAGGTTCTACTACCCAGACCTGGTGGGCAGGAGGATCCGCCATCTGTACGAGGAGGACGACAAGTCTGAGGCGTGGTACCGAGGGGAGGTGGTGGGTATTCACGAGGCCCACAGCAACCCTCTCCAAACCATCTTTGAGGTCCGCTACGACAGCGAGCCGGAGTGGAAGTACTACTTGGAGCTGCTGATCGACTACAAGAACGGCTGGCTACAAATCGAAGACTAGCTTCAGTTGATGGGAGATGAATGCCGTGGTTCTGTTGTGGTCACCCTGCCCACCCCCACCGGGTTGTTTTGCCTGATGTGGACATTTTTATAGAGTTTTACTGGTCTGGTGTCAATAGATTTTTTTTTAACGTGTGTGTAAATATATGTGAACGTGTGTCAAGCTGGACAGACATTGCGTCAATCTGCAGTAGACGTCACTGATGACATGCACGCAGCGACGTCCCACCCGGTGCCCAAGCCCCCTGTGGACACTGAATTTTATTTTTGTAAATAGTTTTCACATTGAATTGTCAATTTTTTTTTTTTTCTAAAGAAGCACTTTGACTTTGGCCTTTTTTTAAAAAAAACACATTTGAATGTCAAAGAATAAAGTCACAGCTGCACCTCAGCGTCGTCTGCGTGGACGTGTTTGGACAAACGGGTCTCAAACAGATGATGATTGTCACTCCGGTCCACTCAGTGAATCCGATCTAATACGATGCTGCTGCTGCTGCTGCTGCCATGTCCGTGTCCATCAACCACCCACACCACAACGTTTGCAACATTTTGCACTTTAATATTTTCTCCAAAACACAACTATTTCCCCTGCCCCACATTTGTTTACACTAATAGGAAATAAAACACCTTTGATAGAAGAAAGAAAAGAGATGTAGAAAAGTATTAAAATTGTTTGGATGTTTCAGTGTTCAGAGAACAGCCTGTCAATCACAGCTGGAGATGGTTTGTCGCCTGCAGTTTAGAGAGAGAGAGAAAAAAAAAAGCCCATTTATTTGTTTTCTTTTCACTTGTTATCGATAGTTTAAGTGACACAATCAAAAAGTGACATACAAACAACCACCCAGTCATTATCACACAATCTGTAAGTAACTGGTGCAAAAGAAAGCACTACCATTTCTGCCTATAAATCAAAGTGATTCCATGACACTTCCATGTTAATTTGCTATTCTGGAAGACAAACAGCTCGGCTAAGTTTGTAGTACACGACACTGCAAAATACATAGCGCTGAAATGATTTGTGGATGTTTGTAATTGATGGCTGAGACGGAAACTACTCTAATGACTCACACAGAAACTCCCGGAAAATGAGATTTCTCATGACATTTATTCAAATAAACAATACAGTTTATAATTCTGCTAAGATAAAATAATACGTCTGAACACATAAGAAGCATCTGGGAGAGAGTTCCCCGAAGATATGAAACTGGGATGTGTTCTACCGATGGTCGACCCTTTGGTGTCATCTCCTGACCTGCTTCAGTGCCTGTCGACTCACGTCCGCTCAGTGTTGGGACGACTGCTGCGTTTCGAAGACATGAACAAGCATTTACAAGCAGACGGCTCGACGACCAAGCGACCACCACACGGAACAATGCGGAACCTGTAGGGGTGGGGGCACTGACATTTCCACGTCGACTCTCGACCCACGTGCGGAAAATGCAGTCTTTGATGCAAAAGCACAAATCGGCCGCACACGACAGCCCTACGACTCTGAAGAGTTCGCCCGGTGTTCGTCATCCGTCGAAGGATCCCGCAAGTCCATCGGTTTAAAGCAACGCTCACTGCAAGGCGAGAGATCAGGGCACGACGAGCCCGTGGCCGTCTGACTGTTTGACCCTGATTGACAGAGGTCCGGTCCAGTTCAGAGGACCCCCACGCTGTGCTGCTGTCAGTACATTCTAGAACCCTCCGTCGATTCCCAAGGTGCAAGTTGAGCTAAGAGGGCTAACTACCTCAAGCCATGTCGGGGAAAGAGAGGGGGGAAAAAAAAGAGTAAGAGTGAATGTCACTCAGTTTGGCTCTTGCAAACAATTAGTTAAGTTTTTAAATGTTTAACACCTCTAAAAAAGAAAAGGAAAAAAAAAACTAAGGGTACGGCAAAGGGTTAGAATAAAAGGGATCGAGCCGACGCATCCTACCTCCCTTTTGAACTCTAATAAAACGCTGAACTGTTCCTGCTGGGCGGTGCACATTCACCGTACCTTACCTATCACCTATCTGATGACTTGGCAACTGGGAGACCTTTTTTTTTTTAAATCAGTCACCAATTAGGGTTAGTGATACGGTGAACAGCGCTGCTCTGAAGAGAGAAGAGAGCGGTCGGGAGAACGCCTCCACACTGCCGCTCGCTGCGGGGGGACGACAGACTCCACCCACACGGCAGACGTACACCTTGAACATTGGAAAAGAATAAATATTTCAAAATAACGCAAACACGTGCCACTCTTGCTCTTCCATGCATATGGACTATTTACAAATTGAAAAATACAGACTTCCTGTTTTGTTCTTTTGATGTTTTTTTAAACTTCACGTTTCACCCCCCCTACCCCGCCCTCCCCAAGAAACGTCATCGCCCCTTTTGCAGTCAGCCGATCAACGCTCAGCCGCCCAGAACAAGGCTCTCCCCACATATTGCAGACATGGCCAGAACAATTAAAGCTGTGTTGAAAACATTTTCACACTAATGGGAAAACAAAAAACCAAAATCAAAACAGAACAAGCAAGCAAAAAACAGGGGGGGGCAGCTCAGGGGAGGTGTTACAATACAAGCCCAAAGGATGTATTTGTTTAAGATGGATTTTCCACTCTGCTGCTAACAATACTGTAGTACACTTTCTTTGTATTACTCTACCTTTTATTTAAATATAATTTACTTAGATCTTGTTAAACAAATCCAGGAAAAATGATGCAAAAGTGGTTGGTTTGCCAAAAGAGAGGCGGAAGAAGGCCCGTGCTGCCCTGTTAAATTGCATCAGCGCTCTATTTTGTCAAGATACTCAAGAGTCCGTTGCATTGGGACGTGTCCTCAATCCTCAATGTATTCCCACAAGTCCTTCTCATAGCCTTCATGAACGTGCTGTAGCAGAACTCTTCGCCTGCTCTCACAGTATCTGTACACACAAACGTTGGTTTTGGATCAGAACACAGTGGAAGTCAACAGCAGGAAACAGGTGAGAGTTGTGTGCTGGTGGGGTTTTTTGCCGACCTGTACTTATCTTGCACTTTCTGCTTGATGTCCTGCAAAGAATCCTGGGAAATGTCCCGCTCTAGGTAACCAGACAGCACCTCAGTGGCATTTTCCAAGTCTGCCTGGTTGTTCTGATGAACCCAAAAAAAAAAGAAAAGAAAAAGGCAAACATTAGAAGCGGGGCGGAGATATCGGTTGGGTGTTTTTGTCTGAGCTTCCTGTTTGAGGCCTGGGCTTCACGCTCCAGGAAGTCAGAGTTCATTTCTTCTGGAAAGACTGAAGTTGGTTGTGGACTGCGTCTATTCCCAAAAATAAATTCACAACTGCATGAGATAAGTCGTCTTCAAAGACAGCTGCTGGAAATGTGAATTTCTCTTGGGAGACGACTTAAGTATTTATCTATCTATGATGCCTATTCTAAAATCATTAGTGAGTTTTGGTTTTTAAAGTCTTTCTTATTACCAGGTTATATATGTTAGAGATGCTGTTATTCTGTCAACCAATTGATATTTTCACCCTTCATTTTATTTCATTCTGTATTTGTTTTTATTTTAATATTGTATTATGTTTCATGTTATCTTATTGCTATATTTTATTGTGTTTTTTAAATCTTTGTGCAGTGGTCTCCTTTCTCTTTCTTTATACGTATACACACACACACACTTTGAACGGCATTTATTTGTTTTAAAAGGGGCTACATAAACTTGATCGCCAGGTTATAAATTCAACGATGCACCAGTGAAGTACAGCTCCCTCTGGCTTCACGTCATGAGGAATGAAGTGAATTCTGGGTGATAGTGATACTACTGGACTGTGCTGCTAGTTTGAGTTTGTAGCTCTGTGAGTACTTTTATACCAACAACGGTTTCAGAACTGATAAGATATGATGATTGTCTAGTCAAAGTTATTTTCAACATATTTCTGACATTTTCTTACCTCAAAAATAATTGACTGGTTGTTCTTCTTGAGGTAGAAGGCAAAGACGTAAGTGAACATGAGTGTGGAGCGGCATTGGCACAGCACGTCCACAGCCTTCTTCAGGAACTGCACCTCGATCCAGGACATGTTGTGCTGCTGCATCTCCTCCATCTTCTGCTTGACCTGAGCATACAGCTTGTGCTCAAAGCGGAGGCTCTGCATGTGGTTCATGTAGCGGTTGCAGTAGAACAGGTACCTCTGCAAGGCGGCCCTGGAGCGCTGCACACAGCAGGGGAGCAGCTTTAGCAGCGTGTTCAAACACACTCAGCAGGTGTGGAGGGAAGTTTCTAAAGCATTTCTATGGTAAATAACATCTCCTTATGACAATTTGTGTTTCAACTGGGCCTGAGTACTGATGAATGATTCTCTCTGTTATTCTCATGTTCTGTCGCAAAAAATACTGTTGAGGTCGTTATTGGTGTGTACACATATTCATACCATGATCTGCCATGCTGCAGATGGTTACTAGCCAAGTTAACCATGGTGGACTTGTCTAATAACCATCTGTTGGCAACATTAAACAGCTGTCAGCAGTAACAACTGGACATTTGCCTGTGTGTTAAAGAGTTTCAGGGTACTTCAAGGACGCAAACCACCCTCCTGATAATCACACCCACAACTGTATAAAAGATCACTGAGCACACTCTGAGACTCCATCCATTGTATTACACTGTCAGACGTGTACAAGATTGAGTGAATATCTTTTTGCTAGAAGTCGTCGCTGTGGATCTTGTCCACTGAAAGTCAAAGATTTCTTTTGGCACATCGTACGATAACATCGGCTGGATGCTGCACACTGAAATGCACACAGAATCTGCTCTCCGTGGTAAAAATTAAACGAATTGCAGTGAATTGTTACCTCTTGAGCATCTCTGGCAGCCTTGGCATCATCTTCATTGTAGCGGTTGCAGTTGTACCTGAAACGTTCCACAATGAAACAAGTTAATAAATCTGATACAAGTGTACACATTGTTAACATGTCCCTCACGGGGACATTTACAGGTCATGAGAGCTTACCAGGCAGAACCATGGGGTTCCCACGGACCAAGGCAGACCCAGCAGAACTCAGCTTTGCAGCTCTGGTTCCGACAAACCATGTGATTGCAGCCACCATCCTTCTCGATGGTCACGTGACATTTTGGACACTCCTGTCGGCGGGGGAAGAGAGACAAACACACAACCGCTTAGAGCTACATGCTTCACACAAATGGTGATACAACTCAAAGGAAACGTGAGAACACGTGAATGTTCAATGAAAGGCATGACCCCACGACTCACTTATCCATCACGCCTGCCTGTGCACAGAAAAGAGATGCTGGAAAGCACTCGTTCTATTAGCGCCATGCTAGGGCTGTCAGAACAAACTTAACAATTTGAAAACGATTGGAATTATTTTGAAAATGAGCATATTCCAAGTTGAAAACTACAATATGAATGTTTGACTTATGGTACGAAAGTTGTGTGTGACGTCAACCGCCGAGTTGATGTATGTTGTTTACGAGATGGTGGAAAGCAGCGCAGATTTCCAGACTCCAGAAAATCCAGAAAATCTCAAGTGCGTCATGTGGAAACTCTTTTGATTTCATTCAAAGAAAGGAAAATGGTATGCAGCAGCTCCACAATGTGTGGTTAAAACCTCACAAAACTACGTTGAGACTGAACGCACATCTCCACATTACACCGTGTGGAGGCACGTTAGGATTCAAGTGAGACCTTCTCTGAAACTGAGACAGGTTCACAACATCAATCGCCGTGACTACAGATGGATGGACACATAAAACAGAATCGTTTTGAAATTTTTGAAATGGAAAACACAAGAAATCCAACTCTGATTCTGGGGCAGGATGGACACTGATTTGATCCCAGCAATCACATCAATGCCCCACCACCATGAACCAGACAGACCAAAGGACCTCATACCTTTGTATTTGCAGCGATCCAGTTTGAAGTTTCACTGTCATCGTCACATTTCTTAATCCACTTTCTCAGCCACTGCAACACGAAAACAACAGTAAGAAATAATCGTGTCTGACAATTATTGCTGATCCAACACGGTTCACATTTCTGTAGATCAATAGAGGAAGTGCCGTTTACCTTACACTTGACAGGATCATGCCAGTTCTCTCCACAATTGAAGCTGCAGCAGGAGGCGCAGCAAGTCAGACAAAGAGCAGGACCACTACGGTTGATGACGGATGCGACGCATCGCTTTTGAACAACGCTCTTACCAGAACTGACGGCCACACTTGCATCTCACTGGCTTGGCGTCTGGGTACTGGACTTTAACAACATGGTGGCAGTCTGGTGCGGGGCACCACTTTAACAGTCGATTGCACTTGAGGAGTGACGGAACAAGAGACAGAAATGCAGCTTATAGTGTCACTGATGCTTCTTTGCCGACGTACATTAGAAGGCCCTTGCTCTAAGTACTAGGACATAGGAAATCACAGCTAAACATGAAAAATCTGCATGTTGGTACTGTCCAATTAAACAAGGTGAAGGAGGGGCTTACCTCTACAAAACTATTGGTAATTAAATGCTGGTACTTCAACTTCACTTTTGAATCTGTTATGAGTCGCCTACGAGAGAAGTCAATTTATTAGCTTTCATTTCAAAAAATGGTTGACTCGAGTCAAAGCACTCCATCGTTCAAATATTCAGTGTATAACTTAATGCAGGTGACAAAAAAGAAAAAAAGACAAACTCTTCATGTCTACAGCGATGCAGGTTTAAAGGGACCATATGGGGTGAACATGTCTGTCGAGAAATGTCCAGATACAGTTGAATTATTGTCAAAAATAGAGCCACCGAGTGCATTTCATAAAATGAATTTAGGAAAAGTGTGCTGCGCCATAGCTGATCAATGAGCAACACTATCAGGTGTCTTGCTAGCTGGTGATATCTCTATGTAGGCTAAGCCCATTAGTGTCAGCTTAGGAGAGATTTGAGCCCATGCTCTCAACATGGAAGTATGTGTGGCTCCATGCTGAACATTCACATTGCAAATAACTCATTTGGACTGTGGTCACACTGGAAACGCTTCAAAAAACCTTACATGTGTTGTTTAAGTATTGTAATGTATAAAGTGAATCAATCCATGGAAGGAAAAAAATACATATACAACAGCAACAACAATTTTCCTCTTTCTCATACACTCACATGACGGTGTTGTCGTCGACCAAAATGTCACAACTATGCGCAGGACAGGAAATGGTCTGAGTGGAAAAGACAGAAAGAACTTTGAGTCAAACAGCTATGACGAGACTAAAGCTTATCTGTGACCTTTATCCTGAACGATATGCATGCTTACCTGTCCCATTCCTTCTTCTATGATTTTGGTAGTCAAGTAATCTCCCCAACACTGCATGC
The DNA here is from genome assembly GCA_901007665.1 of Aeoliscus strigatus. NCBI lineage: Eukaryota > Metazoa > Chordata > Actinopteri > Syngnathiformes > Centriscidae > Aeoliscus > Aeoliscus strigatus. Next base: position 18,112 of record CAAKHB010004990.1, read on the forward strand.
AGAACTTGTGTCCACACTCCAGGCCAGTAAAATACTGTAGAACAGAAGCAGCTCATTACTTATTACTTAATTCAAGAACTAAACACACAGACTTCTGAAACTAAAACACCTGTCCATGATTGTCTCTGGCAATCCTTGTTACTTTTGGGACACAGTGCAGGGGGCATTTCATTTAATTTGTTTGTGCAGTCAATTCCAATATTTAAGTGGTTCTGGTTAATAAAATATGAAATATATGCATTCAATAATTTATTACTAACTTAAAACGCACATTGTTGTACCCGTTTCAATCTGGGTCACGGCAGCTTACCTCAAACTGTACTGTTTGTACCGAATGTTGCTGTAAAGTGGTTTGTACCAACTGGAATCCAGTGTCTCTTGAATTCCGACAGTCATTTTTGAGGCAGCTACACCGGTGACATACAGAGGTTAAAACTGAGCATGCGCACCGGCCAAAGCTCCTATTTCCATTCATTTCCGTCATGTTTGATGGGTCTGATATTATTAGACTGCTGTTGGCAAATGAACAGTTTAAAACAGATGATTGTTCTATCACAGGAAACAGTACAGAGGGGAAGCGTGGCCTGCAATGTATGATAATAGAGGCATTGTTCCAGTAAGTACCAGCATGCCATCGGTCCACATGTAGTGATGAATTTGCCAGTGTAATGGTTCAAAATCTGTCTTTTAACAAACAATACAATACAGCAGAGTCATGCTCTGCATTAATGGTGGTCAGTCTTATAGTTTAGGCAACATGCCAACAGCATCCCAACCATCGCCTTCAACAGTGCAAAAAACAGTACAGGTCCTCTCCAAAAAACACGGTGATTCTTCACGAGCATGGAACGCCTGGACCCACTCTGCCCGACTGTGGCTGTGTCTGACCCCTCAGTATACGTTCACGACTTTCCACACCTGTTTGTGCCTCTTGTGCTACGCGACACAGTAGGAGAGAATAGCAATCCTTTATTTTACATTTCCTAACACCAGGTTGGCCTTACTTCACCTCTTCCTATAAGCTTGTTTAGTCGGTTTGAGAAAAGAATCTGAGCTGCACTGACTCACTCGCCAAGTTCCTCCACCAAGCAAAGACAGAGTTTTAGTGTGGGATTATACGTACATAAAATAGGTCCTGTAACTTGGACTGAATACATTTAGCATGCTGCTGGTGTCTGTGTGTGACTTACAGAGTTGGGGAAATTCAGATAGCAGATCTGACATGGCATGTCCTGTGAGGATGATCTTGTGTTGATTGGAGGACGGATCCGGGGTTTCTTGCTAGGGTTTATGACGTGACATTCTGAGAAAAGCTTGTCCAGATTCCCATCAAAATATCTGTGCACAATGAGACAGAAAAATCATCCTGTTCAGATCGACATACTTGTTTTAACAGATGTTCCATCTAATGATGAGATCAAGATGCCTCAAGTTGACCTGAGTACCTAGATTTCAACACAGCACCGTAACTGAGTGACATCCTGAATCAAACATGTATGTTGTGCCCAAAGAGTCCATTTCATGACTTTAGAGATCTTTACCTTTCCATGAGTTTTTCTTTATCCCAGTTGAAGTGACTGAGAAGGATGCGTGTTATTGTTGCAGGATTCTAGAGGGATAAAGAATGCTTGGTCAGAAAGAAAACTTCATTACTTCTTGTCACAAACTGCATAGAGGGACTAACAGGCATTTACACATTCAAATGACTCATTACAATCTGCAGTGAAAGGACAGCAGGCTTTATGGTTAAAAAAATAATACATATCAACATCTCTGCCTCAGCCAGGTATATTTTACGGTAGATATATTCATTTTTGTTAGTATTAGACGTATAAGAAGTACTCCAAATTTGTCATTTCATTACGTATCCATTTGAAATGTCAGCTGCTGTGCAGACTGCTCTGCCTCCCTGCAGCAGACAAAGAGTGAGCGAGGTGTGCCGCTGGCTAGCAGGAGAGGGTGACAGTCAACTGGAATGAAGTCGCAAGGATTTTTCCAGAAAGTTGCCAAATTTCTTGCTGTCTTATTTTCAATCAGTGGAGGTGACCATGACAGCTGGAGTCACTCCCATGACATAACAATCCAACAATACTGCTGAAAATCGTCCCGTAGTTTTTGGGTCATTCTGCTTACAGACAAACGCAGCACGAGCAGCAAAAACATTATCAACAAAGGGTGAGACTCAGCACAGGGCTCTTGGCTATAGGATTTCCCATCGACTGATGAAGCACACGTTAACTGTGGTGGCCTAGCAGAGGTGGAGTATGCTCAGTGACCAGAAGACGACACTGACATCAAGCAATGATACATCGAGCCCAACTGTGACCCTGTGTCACATCTTTTCTCATCACCGTGCCTACATCTTCCTTTGACAACTAGTTTTGATACATTTCATTAATTTGTCCTACGGAAGTCCCTATAATGAACTGCTCACTGTTCTGAACTTTACAGTTCTTCTGTGATTGTATACTTTTTTTTAACATTGCAACAGATGTGTGGGTTTGTTTGCTTTCTATAGACTGTCACTGTCATTGTTTTGGGAGTCGGGCATACGCCAAGACAAGCTCCAATCAATTTTAATTGATACAGCAACACATTTTTCAACCTTGAACTTTAAGTCCCAATTTTTCAGTGAGTCACTTTAAAAATGTAAATTTGCAAGAGAACAGACATTTTTCATTGAATCTCATTCTTCCAAGAAACTCCTCCACTGCCGAATAAAAACTTACTCTCTGGAAACTTAAGACAAGGGAATTAAGTGTATGTAATTAAACTTACATATAATGCTGATGTAGTTACAGATGTAATTACAGATGGACATGATCCTGTAACCTGATTGATCAGACCTCAGATGGTGTATGATATATACTGCTCTCACACTTGGTTTCCACTAAGGATGTCACAGAGTGGCCCTTCAATGTGACATTGGTTAATTTCTCTCTGCAAGAGGAATGTGATCACACGTAGCCCAGACCACCATCAAATGTGCTCTGTCTAATCAGAACTCAATGCAACCCGTATACTTGTGATTACCATGTGTGCATTGTCACACACAGCACTGCATGACAAGTGACAAAGCACATCACCACTGTTTAGTGTGAAATATTGTCCATTTTATACAACCGCTGATTGTGAGCTGCTACTTTGTCTGCTGTTGGCTTAAGTGCGGAACAAATTCAGTCCATTAAATCTATCTTTGTAAGCTTACAGAAAATAATTATGGTAAAATGGGCAAGAGAGTGTGCATGGTTTGGTCATTTAAAAAAAAATTGATTATTTGGTCTGGATGCTAAACACGCACTGAGATTCTAGCAAGAAATGAAACTGATATGACACTTCTCTCACCGGGTTACATTATGCCGTCTAATTTTTGGCCGACATTCACTAATACAAATATTATAGATAGCACTGCAATAGTGGCTAAATTCATCATGTATCATCAGAGGCCAATCAGCAGTGTTCTGTCTTCACATAGGATGGTACAGTCACTGGAGATATTCATAAATAATCAGACCTTATCTGCATTAATGTGTCTTTAACTGGTTCTTTATTGGTGATGAAAAAAGACAATGGAATAACTATGTCTGAGTACTATTTTTAGAGGAGTTGCCATGTCAGCGGTTTCTGGGTGGAAACAAGTGTCGTGTATGAGCTGCAATTACAATAACTGAATAATAGTTAATGTAAATGTCTTATTATCGGAAATCGACGTTACTTTTATACTATGGTGAATTTGGCAAACGTTTTCGTCTGTATAGTGTTATAACTCGCTGCTTGTGCATACAGAATGTGACAGATATACTGGCGTCACTTTCCATTTTATTCTCTTGCAAAATGTAACGTTACCATTAGCTAGCGTGCACAAGAGGAAACGGAGGCCTGAATTAAACGCAAAGGTTCAACTGAATTTCCTTCGAAAGTCATGATTGATTGCAGTTTAAAATTAACATTTTTACATGACATTCAGCCAAACTTTTCCATGAGCGAATGTGAGCATATTAACGTTTAAGTAGCATTATGGTGAACTTGCTATCTAACTCGATGACCAAGACTTTCGTGAACCACTAAAATAGCGTTGATGTTGTTCCTTTAACAATTTACTATTATATGACCTTTAACATGTTCGATGCTACGTTACGAGTTTGACACAACTGTTACCAGTTTCCAATAGAGTTGATAACGCTAATGATGATATATTCCCTCAGTAACATGCTAGGTTAACGGTTAGTTTGCTAACGTTAGCTAGCAAGGTGGCTAGCTGCAAGATAGCCTTAGCTTATCAACCGTTACTGCTAACTTCTCAATAGGGATTAGACTACTTCCTGGAGGAAAACAAGCGTGATAATTGCCGCTCCAGTGTACACGTTAAGTTGTACCTATCTTAATTTATCAAACAAAATCCACACGAGAGACTACCGTCTGAGGAACCAACACTATTTCTCTGTTAATCCTGTCCCTCTTGCGAAACTGTCAACTTCCAGCAAGTAAACTACTCCTGCGAAGCTAACGGCTTAGCTAGCGTCCATGGCCTGTTTACGCTTCACCCGGACCCCGGTCTTTCCTAACTGACATGCCAAAAAACCTACCTGGATGACCTCGTTGACCTCCCTGATACACTCCACCATATGCTGGAGGATCTGTTCTGCAGTCAAAACCTCGAAGCGGTAGTCTTCCTCCTCTTCTTCGCCAGGCCCGTGGCCACCTCCACCAGTCTCGCCGCATTCGTCTCGTTCCCCACCGGCCACCACCGGATCGACCAACTCCACCTCTCCGAGCTCCAGGGTGTCGTCCTCGGGCTCCTCTTCGGCGCTGTCCTCGCTACATTCCTCCTCTTCGTCGTCGTATTCATAGTTATATCCCTCGTCTGAGTCCATTCCTAGGGTGGTTATCAACTTGTGACAAGCACACCTACGGGTCTACTGTGTGTAGAAATTGTGTTTGCGGAACAATACGAGGACCAAATCTATCCGAGCCTGTTTTTCAGTTGCAGCGAAAATAACAACAAAACGTCGCCGCTGCTAAGCCAACAAAGAGCTCCAACGTCATCGAGTGACGACGTCCTTACGTCAGACGGACGGCTCCACAGCACGTAGGAAAAGGTTTTTTAACATTTTATTTTTTTTAACACGAATACTTTTACGATATATTTAACATCTGTCTTAATTGAAATTTATTTCACGCATTTTACGTGACGCATCCCCACAGATGTTTGACGTAAAGTGCAAAATATTTCCGTAGAAATTATTTAAATTACAATTAGTTAATTGTAAACGTCCAAGTATACTAACACTTGCATACGTAGTTGAGCTAAATTACATGCTGCCATAGTTTATAGTGCCAGTGAAATGGCTGTCAGGTATCCAATTCTCTCAGTTTGGATTACTCTATCTACATTCAGGAGATTATGAACTTTAACCTTCTACAACGCACTATATAGAAGATAAGATTTCATTTCATTTCATTTGGTATCATTTATTATTTTCCTTCATCGATATATGACAAGAGCAAAATAGGATATATAAGGACAGATAAGTGATATTTCACACATTGGTTATATTTAAAATTCGTAGTGTTAGGAAGTAACTAATTGAATGTAATGGAGTAACTGAATCAGAAAATAGAACCTAACTGGAACTTGTTAAATTTCTGGAGACAACTAATATTCATGATTACAATTTTAGTATTTGTGAACAATTTCTGCAAAAACCTGGGCAAGATGTTTGATATAATAAATACACTATGCTTGTGATCAGCATTTTTGTATGTGTGTGATCTATACATGTATATGGACCTGAGTCTGTACATGAAGTTTAAAGTAAAGTACACACAGTATGTGTGTGTCTATAGAAGATACTCTCTAGTGATGTTAGTGTGTTTTGCAGGGAGTTGGGGTCACATGCCATCATCCTCCTAGGATGGAGCTGGACTTGATGATATGCTGCTACTCCCAAACCACTTCATAAAACACACCTGACAGCCACATAAAGGAGATGTACTGTTCTGGGTGCTGCATTGAATCATACACTCCCCACCCAAAATATTGAAATTAACAGCCCCTCTCATTTTGTGCAATAAATAATGTTACCTTTATATAATATTCATATTTATTTAAGATTTGTATTTATATATTTCATATTTGACATGTATACCTATTTATTTATGATTTATGTTTATCAGTTATAGTTTCATCGTTTTCAATAGTTTAATACTGTGTTGTTGTTTTGCACTACTGTACTTTTTTGTTTGCACCAGCAGGAGCAGTGTTTCAAATTCATCATACAACTCGTATAATCCCCGTTCTACCTTGAATTCAAAATGTTTGCGACATACTGTACGTACTGTATGTACAGAATACTGCAGTGAGCGCTGTGTGATCCAAAATGGCACCGGTTTTATCATTAGTCTTTACTGGCAGTCGTTCATCAGCCTGCCAGTGCAGTTCTACCTTCTTTACATGCTGAAGACATGAAACAGTGTTTTTGTTTGTCCATTCATAATACTAGAATGTCTAAAAAATAACATAACAATATTTGAATCAAATAATAAACAATATTTTAATCTTAAAACTGTCAACGTTAGAGGGGAATCTTGTTAGTGACTTCCTGTCACTGTTTATGAATGCAGGCTGTCCTTAAAACTGTGGTCATAATGCAGATGCCATAAGTTAAACTGTAGTGTTCGATTTCACTGATCTTCCTGTTGTTCTTAGAATATGATGGTTTTCAGTGACTTTGCTGTCTTACGCTCTGTGTGTAATGTTGATGATGGTATTCAATTACTACGTCATAGTTTGAAATATTTTTTTATTTTCAAAACAAGACATACTGCATCTAGATTCAACTGAAGCCTTCCATCCTCCCTGAACAAAGGCTCCTGGCTGCGGTTCAGGGGGCTTTCCATCTGATGAGTCACATCTGCACACACTCAGATGTGAGAAGGGTGATCTCATACACTTGGCTGCGTGGAATAAAGGTCCTCTCCTGAGTTTGATTCACCTGGGGTTCAGGCACACGCCCCAAAGGAGCCACTTTCATTCAAAACAACGACTTAATTCAGATTGTCTTCATCCTGTCTGCATACAAAAAACTTGGAGTCGTGCCATTGTTTTTTTTTTTTCAACAGAAATCCTTTTGATTAAACTTGCCAACAATGACTACAAATGGAAACCATGTGTGTTTAAAACTTGGCTGACCTTTTATCAGGAAAACTGATGGCACCAGCAGCAACTAAATAGTCTTAAAAAAAAAAAAAGGTTGTACATATTTGACAGAATGTATAGACACAAAAACAGATTTGTTTCTCCCAAGGAAATCTGTGTTGGTTCATCCTATGTTAACGTCCTTTTACCTGTTCATGATGAGGCAACTTAAGGAATTATCAGTGTGTATTTATTCTGTAAATTCCAGCTGTTTGTCATAATTTAGTTGAAATCCCTTGAAGCTTCTAGAAATAGTATCATTTTATACACAATTAGATTCTTGTGTGTTACTTCCTAATACAGTGTGTTTCCAGTAGATCCAATACAGGCATTTGTTCAGAAGGTGGGGTTTGGTGGAAGCTAGAAGCATTCCACAAGAAGAAGTAGCTCATCATGGTCCCTTCAGTAATCTCCAACCAGTTGTTGGATGACACATTTCTTTTCTGTGAGGACACAAACTTGTTTCATCTCCTGCAGTGGAGTTTACTGATGACATGTGATGTTAGTCCCAGATGCTGACAGACAGAATCCATTTGTTATGCTTATATTGTAGATATGATTTGTACGTCTTGCGATAAGTACATAATTTGAACTGAAAATCATTTCTGTCAGAATGACGAGCAATCCTGAAGATTTGGGACGGTGCTGAACCGGATATCGTCCTCCTTTCTGTGTCTGTTTTATTGTATTAATATCTCACAGTCTCAATGTTAATCTACACCACAAGATGGCAGTGAAGACTTTTGTTGTGAAAAGTGTATGTCGGATCCAATTTCTATAGTCAAACTCATGACAGAAGTTGTCTTATTATTTGATTATGATTATGATTATGATCATATTATTTAAATTTAAAATTAAAGTAAGCAATCATATTGAACTGCTTTCCATTGTCCATCTTTATGGACAATCTCTTTGTGATTCCATTATGATCTACTGTGCCTAAATGAACTGAATTTCAATGAACAAAACTAAATACATTTGCTGTGATTTTTCACCTACTGTAAAGATAACAGTATGTGGAGACATCTGATTTCTTGTTGTGAGGATTAATGTCGTGGCTGCTGTACTTGTAAGTTTCCAGCAACAGACAGAAATGACTACAAGAGTTCAGTATGACGTTTCCACCGTCCACCTGCCTCATATCACCGATAGGTGGCAGTATTAGGAGTCTGAATTCCTGGTCAACAGCAATAAAAGCCAAGAAGAAGAGAGAGCAACCAAGTAATGGCAGTTAGCATCATAGACATTAGCATAATGACCTAAAACAGGGTCCTGTCAGTTTATTTGAACTTCTTGGCTTTGACCGACAGTCGCTGCGTAATACAATATATTGTATGTGTGTTCTTGTGGTTGTATGATAGGAGTAATACTTATATAATAAGAACAGATTCACCATACAATGTTCAGTAAGGCATACCAGTCGCTTCCGCAGAGAGACTCGATCGGACCGAGGACTCCTGGGCTCTTTCTATCCGCTGATACCGTCACACCGCCCGGCTACCCCAAAGGACTTTCATTCGACTATATCCCGAACATTTCTGAAAACGATTTCAGTGGTATGTAGCGAACATTAACCGGGTTTGATTTTTTTTTTATTGCAATAGCTTATAGCTATGGAATAATGTAAGCGAGTAAACTAGCACCGTATTAAAAAAGTTGCATCTCAATTTTCGTATTTCATGTTCTTTTATTTTCATTATTATAATTATAAACGCGACGTTACCATTGCTCGGTCTGTAGTGTATTTATAAATGTCACACACATGCAATACAAATAGTAAGGGAACTGGAAAACTTTAAATTTCCAATTTCGCTTGAGCCTACAAATCCCATGATGCATCTCACCTGCCATTTGTTCCAGTGCAAATCAACAATCACCACTTATCTATAAAATCTGATGAGCATCACTCGTGATGAGTAGTGACATGCATATGAACTAGTGATTATTGATGATGTCACATGTAATACTGAAATTCATTTTTTGTGTTTGTGATTCTTTGCAAGATACGTCCCAAGGCTGGCTGTCATGGATTTGCAATCTCATTGTCATCGGCCTTGTTTACCTCTGTACATTTATAACCTTTCCCATATCAGCATGGTTTGTCTTAAAGGTGAGCCAGAAAGTCCCTGTTGACACACACACACCAAACCACACCACACATTGCACGTCATCATCATGAAAAAAACTCCAATACTGTCCGCAGTCTGTGCCGAACTACCAGAGGATTGTAGTGTTTCGTCTGGGTCGTGTCTGTCCACCAAAGGGCCCTGGCACCGTCCTGGTCCTGCCCCTCATTGACCAGTGGCAGCGAGTAGACCTACGCACTCGTGCTTTCAACATCCCTCCATGCCAGGTAATCCACCTTTCATGTTAGTGATGAAAGTGACGGTGGGCTGTTACAAGTCCTTCAACAATAAAACATACCAGAAGGTGTTCACAGACTGTTCGGAAAATATCAGATTATATGAATGTGTCGTATTTATATGATCTTTTTATCCAACAGCCGTATCAACTGTCACTAGATAGAATGTTATGATTTTTAACCATTTTTCACACACAATTCCCATGAGAAGTGGACTCTCTTTCCTCATTAATTAAACGTGTCATAATTTTTGTGTTTCTCACTTTGTCCTGCAGGGGGCAATCACACTCTAATTACTGTGCATTGAAGTTATTGTAATGACCTTGTCTGCCCACTCATGTTTTCATGCATTTGACTCCAGTACAAATATGCTTCCTCGCAGAGTGTGATGATATGAAGGTGTCATGATTCCTCTGCTGTTCAAACGCAGTGACTGTTGCTTTGTAACATAACGACCGGAATGAGAAGATGTCTTCCCTTTTTTTTTTTCACCTGTGGCTGATGCTATCTACGTTGCTACCGTAGGTGACTGCTCGGGATGGTGGGGTGTTGTCAGTGGGAGCAGACATCCAATTCAGGATCTGGAACCCGGTCATGTCAGTGGTGTCTGTCCAGGACCTGAATGCGTCGACCAGGATGACGGCACAGAACGCTTTGACTCACACCTTAGCCAAAAGGTCCGTCAGAGAGATTCAGACCGACAGGATGAAACTGGGAGAATATCTTGGCGTAAGAGTTCACTTCCCCTTTACTGCCGTCTTACAGCATCACTTCCACCTCATGTGCGTTCCTTCTTGCTCTCCCCAGATGGACATTAATGAGATGACACAACCGTGGGGGCTGGAGGTCGACAGGGTGGAGCTTACCCTCGGCACGTTACTGAAGGCCCCAGACGACGGACCCACTGGACCCCTCATTGTTCCTCCCTCGGTACCTGGACTTGAAGGCCTCACGGGCCCCATTCAGCAGCTGGCTATGCAGTTTCTGGGCTACAGTGGCAGTTCACAGCCTCAGCGCGGTATGCGCGCATTCTCAGCGGAATTTCCCGACACCGGTCATGCAAATGTAAATTAAAACCCTTTCCTCCACAGAGACCAGCGTTACAATCACAGATGAGCTCAGCATTGGCCATCAAGCTGTTGTGGCCACGCCAGGTTCCATGGAGGAGCTGCTCGATGGCGTCAAGCATCACCTCTCTGAATCTTTGGTCAACCAGATCGGGGCTTACTTCCAGTTTCACGTCACCTCAGACGACAATCAGCACCGAAGTTACTATGTGGATTTGAGCCAAGGTGATATAGACTTCGGGTATGTTTAGAACCTTCTGTAAGCTGCACTTAGCAGGTATTTGTGTGTTCTCCAGGTAGCGGCACAGCTGGAGCAGGATGCTTGTCCCGAGAGCCAGATGTGACACTGAGTATGGGTGACAGCGACCTTTGGGCCTTGTTCCAGGGCAGACTGCAGCCATTTGCTGCGTACGCCAGCGGTAGACTTCAAGTCCAAGGCGACATGAACACAGCCATGAAGCTGGAGGAACTCATAAAGCTGCTCAGGACGTAGTAACATTATTTATTTAAACCTTTATTTTGAAGAGGAAGTTTGTCATGTGTGCACTAATTTATATTTGCTATAAACGGATTTCTGTCATGAACTTGTCTTTCTTTAATATACAAACACGTTTAATACAAAAACAATGACTTTGTTTTAAAGCAACTTCATTTGCAAGGTATGAAGAACCGAATAAGGCATTGTTGTCTCTCTAACAACAGTTAAATGAATAATAACAGAAGTAAAAAAAAGCAAAAACACAAATATGCATGTTCAAGAAAAGTGCATCTCTGTGTGACAGACATTAAAGGCAGTGCAAAGTAATGGTCCAGCTACTGACCTTGGATGTTATCAGGTCAGCTAAACAGCCTTGATCAGCCAGCAAAGGGGGGCTGAGTAGACCAGCCTCCTTCGGTTACACCACACGTCCCTGAGAGAATCACAGTGGCTTCTTATCGGTAGAGCTGCATACATACTTTAGTAAGGGCGATGGCGCGGTGGAGTGTGTGGCGCGGTCCTGCGGTGCTGCGTCGGTCCCGGATGGAGGACGTGGTGGCATCAGGTGTGTGCTGCTGCAGCAGCAGCAGCAGTAGCAGCAGCAGCAGCGTGCCGGTGGTCAGACAGGCGTACCCAGAGAGCGGCGGCATTGTCAAGCCCTTCTCCGACATTCCTGGGCTGTGGAAGAATGGGCTGACCAACTTGTACAACTTCTGGAAACTGGACGGCTTCAGAAACCTTCACCGCATCATGGTGCAGAACTTCAACACCTTTGGACCCATTTACAGGTACAGGAACCAGTTTGTATGATTCCGGGGTAGTGACCATCCTTTATGTCCGTCAGACGAAATAATTGTGGTTTTGTCGCTATTTTCTCCTACATAGGAAAATAAGTTGTGACAGACCATCCACGATTTTCCTGTTTGTTTTAGAGAAAAAATAGGTTATTATGAAAGTGTCAACATCATCAACCCTGAAGATGCTGCCATCCTGTTCAAAGCAGAGGGACATTATCCTAAAAGGTTGAAAGTTGAAGCCTGGACATCATACAGAGACTACAGGAATCACAGATACGGAGTCTTACTGAAGTATGTGCCTTCATTACCCTCCAACTATATGTATGTTCTGCCCATTACATTTCATGAAGGACTAACTAGTGAACATGTCGTCTTCCAAACAGGGATGGAGAGGACTGGAGGTCAAATCGTGTGATTCTCAACAAGGAGGTCATCTCCCCGAAGGTGCAGGAAAACTTTGTGCCCTTGCTGGATGAAGTGGGGATGGATTTTGTGACTCGAGTCCACAAAAAGATCGAGAGAAACAAGCAGAACAAATGGACCACTGACCTCTCTCAAGAACTCTTTAAATACGCACTGGAGTGTAAGGTTCCTGAAGTATCTGGCACTCGGCGCGTAACTTCATGCTGTTTGTTCATGTCTCATGTCGTCTCCTGCAGCTGTGAGCGCCGTTCTGTACGGTGAGCGTCTGGGTTTGATGCTGGACTACATCGACCCTGAAGCTCAGCATTTCATTGACTGTATCACCCTCATGTTCAAGACCACCTCCCCCATGCTGTACATACCCCCAGCTCTACTCAGGCGGCTCGGAGCCAAAGTGTGGCGGGACCACGTGGAGGCTTGGGACGGCATCTTCCGCCAAGGTCTGCCTCTGTCAGTCGGCGCGTCGTTTTCACAGTGCCGTGTTTGTTTTATTCGATTTCCTGTCCTCATCGTCAGCGGACCGCTGCATCCAGAACATCTACAGGCAGTTACGTCAGGAGACTGGCAGTCCAAAGAAATACCCAGGGGTCCTGGCCAGCCTGCTGATGCTGGACAAGCTGTCCATTGAGGACATCAAGGCCAGTGTCACCGAGCTGATGGCTGGAGGCGTTGATACGGTACGTGTGGAAACACACGACGCGCGCACACACTGCGACGGCGTCTGAAGGTCGAATCATGTTTCAGACTTCTATAACGCTGCTGTGGACGTTATACGAACTGGCCCGACACCCCGGCCTCCAGGAGGAGCTGAGGGCGGAAGTGGCCTCTGCGAGGGCCGAAAGCCACGGAGACATGCTGGAGATGCTGAAGAGGATTCCTTTGGTCAAAGGGGCTCTGAAGGAAACACTGAGGTGATCAGTCATATGCTCACAGCAGCCTCTGTCCACCATGTTTGGTATCAAAGGTATTAAAGTAACCATATATATATTTGGTCCTGCCGGTAGCTTCAGTGAAAATTGTTTTTGGAAGTACTTTGGGTTCTTTGTTCGGTTCTTTGTCATTTGCATATTTTATACTTATTTCCTGTCACATTAATCCTGCAGGTTACACCCAGTGGCAGTGAGCTTACAAAGGTACATAGCAGAAGATATCATCATACAGAACTACCATATTCCAGCTGGGGTAATCACCACGTTATATTTTAGCATCATCATGCAAGCGGAAAGGTCTAGCATAGTGCTAACACATTGCTCTTCTTCCTTTGTGTGCACACGTGCTCAGACACTGGTCCAGTTAGGACTTTATGCGATGGGGAGAGACCCAAAGGTGTTTTTCCGTCCGGAACAGTATCAGCCCTCTCGCTGGCTGAGGACAGAGACGCACTACTTCAGGAGCCTGGGCTTCGGCTTCGGCCCTCGTCAGTGTCTGGGACGCAGGATCGCTGAGACAGAGATGCAGATCTTCTTAATCCACGTGAGACGCCCCGACAGAGAACACGTGGTTTTACTGAGCAGCTGATTTCGCTGCATTTCAGTGGTGTGGATCATCTTCTTCCTTTGCAGATGCTGGAGAACTTCAGAGTGGACAAACAGCGGCAGGTCGACGTGCAGAGCACCTTCGAGCTCATTCTCTTACCAGACAAGCCTATAATTTTGACTCTGAGGCCGCTGCACAGTTGATAACAGCAAGTTGGAGAGAACACTTTCATGGGTCTGTGTGTCAAGGACCTGATACTACAGAATAAACACGACACCAGATCTGGGAACAGGAGAAAGTATATGAATGGATGGATTTTTATTGTAGCGTCATTTCCAAAAAGACCAATCCCTTAAGGGATGATAAGACACCACAAACAATACTTGACACACACACATATATACATATATATGTAATGGAAAAGGAATTCCATGTGTAACGTGTGCCGTATGTAATGTGTCGTCTGTGTGTACAATGAAGGAGAAAACCTGGAATGTACAGAATCTGTATTTCATTTATGTCACAAATCAATGTACAATACAATGATGAAAACTGAGCAATATAACAACTTATTTCTCTGGCTTCTGCTTCCTCTGTTTTTGCTGAAAACGTCACAGTTGTCTGTCTTTTACACATCCAACCTGAATGAAGAAGTGACCCATTTTTCAGCATCAATCTGTTTTTGGTGTCTTGTGTGGGACAAAACAGGGATTTTACGGTACATTTACACTGACAGTATGTTCTACTAGATCAGTAAACTGTTTATTGATCAGCTGCTCTTCAGTCTGACCACACTGTTGACAAAAAATGGCCATCTGAAACATTCTCCATCTTCCCAATGACCTGAAAAGTCGCAAAGTGAAGAATCGATCTCACTAGACACGACCCACCTAGACAAGTTCCTAGTTCCTTCACAGTATTCATAATCATTCATTCATTCATTCATTTTCTTCTGCTCTCTCCGGTTACAGGTCGCGGCTGTGCTGGAGCCGATCCCAGCTGTCAACAACCTGGACGAGACACCAGCTCATCACAGGGCCACACGAGGAACAGACAACCATTCACACTCACATTCACGCCTACGGGTGTTATAGACATCAGACATCAGACGTCATAGACACAGGGAGAGTCTGCAAGCTCCACAGGATTCAAACAAGGCAACAGTGCTATCCACTGCCTCACCGTGTCGCTGTTAAAGTGTAAAGGGCGAGTTCTTTGCCTTCGATTCTATTTACCTTGTGGAATTTGTTTTGGCATTTACATCGTCTGCCTGGACTGTTTGCGTTTGTGAACAAACATGATACTCCAAATACATTCATACATGGTTCCGCACTGTGAGGCAGTTCCGTCTCACACACTATTCAGTCACAGCTATACCACCTCCTAATAGTGAAGAAGCGTTACCATGGCCCCCTCTCATCCTCCCCACCATTGTCTCTCGCTAACATCTGTTTTATGACTCTGTTTCTGTCATACTTACAATCCATTTTTTGTAGTCTGGTGGGGTGCTGGTTTTCCATAACCTGAGAATATTGCGGGCTGCCGTGAACTTTTATAACTGCAAAATCCTGTTTTGATACTTTTTCGGTGCTTGGTCGCCCAACAAGCATAATCTTGGAGAGACTGGAATCTCCAGAGCCCTCCCCAGATGTTCTATCAAATTCACCCAAAATGGTTGTATCAATATACATTCCCATAACACATGTAGGAAAGTCCCTGCCTTTGTTCCACATGTCCATGTTCCACATTCCAGATTGTCAGGTAATAGACCCATCCTGTGTAGTCTAGAGGGGGTGAAGTAGAATCTATGTATTAGCTTATATTGGGTAAACATCCCTCTATCTTCCCTCATGTATTTTCATGAGTTTGCTACTATCCTCTTCCACTCCACCTCATTTAGATCACATTCCAAATCTCTGTGCCATATAGTCTTCAAAGTCTTGCAGATATCCTTATTCAGCCCACTGAAATCCCGATAATCACTGTTGCTTTATGCGCTGTCTCCGGTAACATCAGAAAGTTCCTTACTTTTGCAATAACTCTGAAAATTATTGAATTTCTCCATTCATGAATAAAGCAATTATTTTGCATACTCCCTTCCCAATACATACAGCCGGGTTATTCCACAGAGAGACATAGATTTGTTTTAGAAGTTGCATGCCACACCTTTTGTGCACGGATTAAGTAAAACTTGGTTGAATGATGCAAATAATTCTTTATCTTCTGCTTACTCTGGCTAGGGGTCGCAGAGCAAATGTGAGTCTGCAGCAATTATATACGCATGACTCAAATCTCATAATTCTATGGTTCGTATCTTTGAACACTGTGATACGTATTGCAGAATTCCAAGACATGTATCTTTAGTGATCGTTGTGTACTTTTCTGGGGAGGCAGCAGGAAGCTTCCATAAGTATGGTTAGATGATGATGAGCAGATTGATCTTTTTTGTGTTTTGGCAAATATATTTTTATATGTGTAAAAAAAAAACATGTCCACAGATTTCCATTTCACATCCAAAAAACAAAAATATAATTTACAAACATTACTTACTTCTGGTGTATGTGCACAAAACCAGATCAACAGTTCTTATCAAAACAAACAGAACAAAGTTCACACAGAAATAACTCTTGTAAAACTAATACTGGTGATGGTTGTTGGGTTTTTTTTTCACCTTCATACCTCATATAAAAGAAGTAGCAGACGTCCATGATTTACCACATGTGAAATCCTGCTTCGAGCTCAACAATTCCCTCTTCCCTCAAAAGGTAAAAGACATTATTATTGTTATTTCAGAGTGAAAAGGAAGAATTTTACTTTTCATATCTGAGAACAGATGAATGTAATTGTCTGAGGAGTGGACATCCCTGATCTGTGTCTGTCAGGTGAATCTGAACATCTGCAGCCTGAAACAAGTTCAGGTCGGTTTGTACTTGACAAGTGATTCTGCTCCAACCTTTACCAACCTGCTCAGTCCCAACAACCCTCGGCTGATGAGCAACTAGTAGGGATGTTGCTTATGTGACAATGTCTGTGCTGCTGAGTGATTGATTGATGTTCTTGGTTGTGTCAGTACTTAGGTTTTTCCTCCACGGTGTACCTTGTATAAGGTGAATGACAATAAAGCCATTTTGACTAGATGATAAACTAGATTTTATGATCTTGATTATATTTTGAACACATATTTTTCTTTCCCTTCTCAGATGACGTTCTACCTGACTGTGGTTCTCACGGTTCTGGTCCTGGTTGTGGACCAGAACCGTACCACAGCGCTTCACGTCCGTGTTGTCCAGGAAAAAACCTTATTAATGCAAATGAGTAAGTGTTATTTGAATCACACTGACATTGGCCACACCCACTGCCATGTCCCGTTTGTTTTCTCCAGACTTCTAAGTGACGGATCAACATAAAACTGAACACAGAATCTGCTGAATTTGGATCATTAACGACAAAATTTATCAGTT
>CAAKHB010004992.1:0-10958 GCA_901007665.1 Aeoliscus strigatus
TGGGGGTTTACTACAGACTATAAAAACTGCCATGTCCGATCGCGGTCGCGACGTAACTGGACCGTGAGATTCGGCTCCTCATTACGTAGTAAGTCCTATATTGTTATAGATATGAACACAGGAAACACTCCGCAGATGAATTGTGTGGCTCTTAAAAGAGCCGTTGTGGGTCAGAACCGACAGGTCCGGGTCAGGTTCAGCCTCCGAAGCCGTACAGGGTTCGGCCCTGTCTCTTCAGGGCGTAGACCACGTCCATGGCGGTGACGGTCTTCCTCTTGGCGTGCTCGGTGTAGGTGACGGCGTCGCGGATCACGTTCTCCAGGAACACCTTGAGGACCCCGCGGGTCTCCTCGTAGATCAGACCGGAGATTCTCTTCACTCCGCCGCGACGAGCCAGACGGCGGATGGCGGGTTTGGTGATTCCCTGGATGTTGTCGCGGAGAACTTTGCGGTGCCGCTTGGCTCCTCCTTTCCCGAGTCCTTTGCCTCCTTTTCCTCTTCCAGACATGTCGTTTCACTCTCTTGCCAAAACGTAAAATACAAATGGAGTGTTGGTTGTCTTCATATATAGAGAGAGCCTGCGGACGTGTTTGAAGACATAAAGCTCCACCCAACAGGCCCCGCCCTCGGAGTTACAACGCCTGCTCCTGAAAAACACTTCATTTGATATTTGGTTGTTCATTGGGCTGTTTACTCAAAATATAACCAGGCATCCGCACTCGTTTACATTAATTCACATCCATTTATTTGTGTAACAATCAATTTCACTGAATAATCACCTGATTTCACTAAAACACTCATGTACAAATAAGTTGTTGCACCCTAGTGCAGTGTAAAACGCAGTAGTTCGTACCGTAGTAGCAGTAGATTCAGACCCACTTTCATCGAGTTTATTTGGATGACTCCTTCAGATTAAATCAAAGTCGGCAGATAACCTTGGTTGATAACCCTGAGTGTTTAGATATGTTCAGGAAATTGCTTTATCAGATGGTATGGGTGGCTCCAAAAAGAGCCGTTGTGTTGGTGCCGGTAGTCTACTTGGCCTTGGCGGCCTTCTCCGTCTTCTTGGGCAGTAGAACAGCCTGGATGTTGGGCAGCACGCCGCCCTGGGCGATCGTTACGCCGCCGAGCAGCTTGTTGAGCTCCTCGTCGTTGCGGACGGCCAGCTGCAGGTGACGGGGGATGATCCGCGTCTTCTTGTTGTCGCGGGCCGCGTTCCCAGCCAGCTCCAGGATCTCGGCGGTCAGGTACTCCAGCACGGCCGCCAGGTACACCGGAGCTCCGGCACCGACGCGCTGGGCGTAGTTCCCCTTCCTCAGCAGTCTGTGGACGCGGCCCACGGGGAACTGGAGTCCGGCCCTGGAGGACCTGGTCTTGGCCCTAGCGCGAGCCTTGCCGACGTTTTTGCCGCGTCCAGACATGATTCACAACTCGGATGAGTCAGCAAAAAAACGAGAAGAGCTCAGTGAGAGCGCACACTCCAGCGCAGCGACATGAGATATATATACAGCTCCTGAGCTGCACTCTGATTGGTCAGACGATGCGTTAAGAACAGCGTCCAATTTCTAGTCTTTCACGTGTCGCGGAAGTGAACATACACGACAAACGGAACAGAATCGCTGAGCTGCCAATTTAGCGATGTTGTCAGACCCTTATAACGACATTTAAAAAAAAAAATAATATATCTGATGATGGCGAGTCAAAAAGGAGCGGAGAGGCCAGCGGGTGCTGCCTGAGCCCCTCCCCCGTCCCAAAGCACTCACAGGCGGTCATTCAACAGAGCAACAGTCCGAGCAGAGGAAGGAGATCCTCATGCGCAAAGCCGCCGCCGCTCCTGCTCAGGCTTTCGGAGCTGCATGTACATGTGTTGTGAACGTGTATTTGTACAGTACTCGATCACTGAGTAACAGGTTGAATCAAGAACGCTCATTTCTAGCTCTCTATATATTTAGGGTGGGGTGGGTTGTTTTACTACTACTACTTTCAGGACCAGATGGGTTCTACAGAACCTCAATGCCGTTTCTGCCATATGCTAATTTACCGTTAAACCACGAACGTCACATTATGACGACAGTTGGAGTGTGAAGCTCTCTCGAGGAAGTGTGTGGCTCTGAAAAGAGCCGTTTATTTGGTCGAGGAGCAGCAGACACCTTATGCTCGCTCTCCTCGGATGCGCCGGGCCAGCTGGATGTCTTTGGGCATGATGGTGACCCTCTTGGCGTGGATGGCGCACAGGTTGGTGTCCTCGAACAGGCCAACCAGGTAGGCCTCGCTGGCCTCCTGCAGAGCCATGACGGCGGAGCTCTGGAAGCGCAGGTCGGTCTTGAAGTCCTGGGCGATCTCCCTCACCAGGCGCTGGAAGGGCAGTTTGCGGATCAGCAGCTCGGTGGACTTCTGGTACCGGCGGATCTCTCTCAGAGCCACGGTACCGGGGCGGTAACGATGGGGCTTCTTCACTCCGCCGGTGGCCGGGGCGCTCTTGCGGGCAGCTTTGGTCGCCAGCTGCTTCCTGGGGGCTTTTCCTCCGGTGGACTTACGGGCGGTCTGCTTGGTTCTGGCCATGTTCACTCGACGGTTGTTCTCAGCAACAGGGTGTGACCGGAGAGCAGCGAGCGGCGGGTTTATAAAGGAGCTGCCGGAAGTTACGGGCGCGCTGATTGGACAAGCGGGAATGGCCCCCGCGCGCGGGCTCTTCGGCGATTGGACGAAGGAAATTTAAAGTCAACCAATCTGTCCCCGTTATACAGAAACAGCCTTTTTTTTTTAAAGCAAAGTGAAAGCCATATTTGGAATGTCATTCACCATTGACACAGTAAGAACGCCCCCCCCGTCCAGAAAACGGGTTTAATGAAAACACGAGTTTTCACCCTAACATGGTTAAAGCTGCATTGTTTTCAATGATAAAAACAGACCGAAGTCGAACCGAACCCCTTCATTTGTTTGGATCCAGTTGATCAGTGACCATCGTAAAAACAAACAGATTCATAGATCTGAGAAAGACGAAACCTCGGCCTCATCTTCACATTTATCATCACTGACCTGTGGTTTCATCATTTTCTCGAATGGGTGCGGCGCCATGTTGTACGACTGTGTGTTACTTGTCCCAGTTACCTCAACTCGTTCCTTATATAATAAGTTCAAACACCAGTAATAAATCATCACCTACTCCAGTTTTTCAGAAGATATGATGGGGGGGGGGTCACTGGAAATGTTGGATCAGACTTATTCATTTGAATCGATGTATGTTTGAGGTTGAGGTGCGATCATTGTACTTGCAAATGTCACTTTGTAAAATCACAAAGAAAGAAAAGAATGCTCTCCAGGAGAAAGTGGGGGGGGCTCTTAAAAGAGCCGTTTGTTTGCAGTCAGTGCTGCAGAAGCGGATTTACTTCTTGGTCTTTTTGGCTGCAGATTTCTTGGCAGTCGATTTCTTCACAACCTTCTTCACAGGGGACCTCTTCGTCTTCGTCGCCGTCGCCTTCGCCTTCTCCTTCTTCACCGGAGTCCTTTTCGGGCTCTTGGCGTTCTTGACAGTTTTCTTGGGTGACGACTTCTTGGACACCTTCTTGGCTGCTGCTGCAGGCTTCTTTGCTGCCTGTTTCTTGACGGGCCTGTTCTTCTTGGCCACCGGCTTCCTCACCTTGACGGGGGTTTTGGGCTTCAGCACTTTGGGCTTGACGGGCTTGACATCCTTCTTGGCCAGTTT
Organism: Aeoliscus strigatus; assembly: GCA_901007665.1. Classification (NCBI taxonomy): domain Eukaryota; kingdom Metazoa; phylum Chordata; class Actinopteri; order Syngnathiformes; family Centriscidae; genus Aeoliscus; species Aeoliscus strigatus. The sequence goes on from CAAKHB010004992.1 coordinate 3,707, forward strand.
GAAGGATCCAGAAGCTCCGGCTCCTTTCACCTGAGTCAGAGCTCCCTTCTCCACCAAAGACGTCAGAGACTTGTTGATGCGCTTGTTGAGCTTCGCGACATCGATGCCTTTGTCCGCCAAGTACTTCTTGATGGCGGCCGCCGACGTCCCCTTCCGCTCCTTGGACTCGGTGACGGCGTCGATGATCAGCTTAGTGATGCTGGGTCCCTCCGTCTTGGCGCCGGACGCCTTCTTCTTCCTCGGAGCCTTCGCCGGGGCTTTCGCCGGGGCTTTGCTCGGTGCGGTTGCTGGAGCTTCTTCGGCCATCGCGCTGCTTCGTTTGTGTGGAGTTTGACAGGCTGAGCAGGAGGCGGAACTTATACCCGGCATGAGAACCGTGGAGAGTCAACCCGCCGCTTCTCGGCCCCTCTGCCCAAAAGCGGACACACTTGTGTTTTCTCACCCACATCTAGGGCTCAAAATAAACCCCAAACGCACGTTTGAAACATAAATTCCTGCTGGAGCAGCGAGAGCAGCATCTTATCTTTGGTCTCGGGTCACATCCGCCGATGAAAGTTGGTTTTTTTAACGACGGGAGGACTCAAACGTCTCTCGTGCGCCGTCTGTTCGAGCTTCCTGCAGCGACTTTTCGCCACATTTCGTCTCATTAAACGTATAAAATGGAGTTTAGACCAATATGTCCGCGGTGTTCCAGTAAGCAGAGACACACGGGGATGCAGTGAAATTGACAGTTGCTGTGGTCATGTTGTTTTCTCGGTTTAATCGGAGCAAGTTGTCGGAGAGGTAACACAAAGTGGTGGTGACTCCGAGCGGTCGATGTTGGAAAGCATCTTAATGTTTGAGTCGATAGAAATTCAGTGGATTTTCACAAAAAAATCATTTGTCATTTTTTACCTGAGGTTTGCTGGACTATTTCGTTTGTTTGTTTTCTACTGAACGTAGAGAGGAAATGATTCCCGTGTACGTCAGGCACATGCCTGTTGTATTGATCCGCACATGAACTCATTATACTTGTGTTTGATGATAAAACAGTTGACGTGATCTCATTGTGTTCATCATCATCATCATCATCACAACGTTCTCAACATTAACAGACAAGAAATGTCGACGTGTTGCCGATGTAAACCAACATCTATTGGTTTGATTCAAAAGTTGGACTTTAAAACTCGACTCTGTCTCCACACTACAAAATACGAATCCATTGTAGGTGTATATGGGAAGAGTGGAAACTTTCTTTTAGGAGAGAAACACCCCAGTAAATTAGAAACGGTAAAACAATACCGAATATTAAGAAGTAATAGAAAGAGTGAAGGAGGACATGTTTCCTGATTCTGACGTGTAATAATACAAATAGTACACTCAGACAGTACTCAGAACGAAGAGGGAAACTGTTCTATTCAGGCAACTATTGAATATATAATGTATATACATATAATATACACACATTTACAAGAAAAAGGGAGAAAACAGCCGGTCCGATATTCTAACGGGAGTTAAAGCATATTTAATTAACAGTCATAGTCAATTTAGTAGTCAGGAACAGGCTCCGCAGATGAATTGTGTGGCTCTTAAAAGAGCCGTTGTGGGTCAGAACCGACAGGTCCGGGTCAGGTTCAGCCTCCGAAGCCGTACAGGGTTCGGCCCTGTCTCTTCAGGGCGTAGACCACGTCCATGGCGGTGACGGTCTTCCTCTTGGCGTGCTCGGTGTAGGTGACGGCGTCGCGGATCACGTTCTCCAGGAACACCTTGAGGACCCCGCGGGTCTCCTCGTAGATCAGACCGGAGATTCTCTTCACTCCGCCGCGACGAGCCAGACGGCGGATAGCGGGTTTGGTGATTCCCTGGATGTTGTCGCGGAGAACTTTGCGGTGCCGCTTGGCTCCTCCTTTACCGAGTCCTTTGCCTCCTTTTCCTCTTCCAGACATGTCTCCTTGTCTTCTCGTTAGTCGTGCCTAGATGAACCGACCCTCCGCTGGGGTCGCTCGTATTATAGGGTATTTCCGGACGTGTTTGAGGACTTTGTTGGGAGGGGCTTCACTCGGTCTATGCGACTGACTCGGTCTAGTTTTCCGTGTATGTATTGATTGATTTGATCGCGGACATTTGAGTTGTAGTTCATATAAAGTCAGTTAAAATCAATAGACACAAAAACACCGACTGGACTCTGTCAGTTATCGATGACAGCAAACATGCTATTCATGCACCAAATGCATCCCTCCATCCAGGTGTCCATGTCATAACGGATTGTAGCCTAACGACGAGCAAACTTTACGCGGTCGTGTGCTTTTTGACCGACGTCCACGGCGCAGCTACTTTTGTTTCACTTCTGCACCAAAATGGCCGCCTCGCGCGGACACAACTCCCCATTTCAAAGTCCGCATTGTGAATTGTTTGCTCTCACGTCGGCGGTGTGACACACTGCGCGATATAGTGTGATACCGACTGCGTCGGACTCGTTCGCGCAGCCACCTAAAACACGCCATCTGTACTTACTCGCCGTCGATGCTAACGTTAGCCTCTGCTAGGTATGCTAGCGTCGTGTTGGCGCTGTTAGCATGTTCGTAGAGCGCAATGAAGCAGAAGGAAGAAGAGCAGACGTCCTTGTGTTCTCGCGATATCGAATATGCCGCAACTTGCAAAAACAAACTGAGGCGTCATGTATGCACAACAAGCCTGATCGCAAAAATTAAAATGAAAACAATGTTTCCGCCCGGTTTCGAACCGGGGACCTTTCGCGTGTTAGGCGAACGTGATAACCACTACACTACGGAAACTGATGTACACTTGTTGACTAGCTATATATTCGTTCAAGATTTTGTTTGTTCTACGTAAATCGTTTGGAACTGGCATCAATACTCATCCCCACCATCCATTGTGCTGACAAACTGTCATCCAATGCACCCACCCGTGCATTCACACCTCTCGCCTTTTTATCGACAGAAAATACAGCAAATACTCTATGTACCTTTGAGAGATTTTTATTAAAATTGATTTTAAAAGTACAACAACTTGCATGAAGACATCAAATGCTGGGGTATTAATTTAAAGGTATTTACAGTGATATAGACAGGATAACCCCCGATTTACGTATTCGTTTATTTGTCTGAATTCAACTGGGAAATACTCTTGCTTCTTTGTCAAAATGAAAATATTATCCAACGCCTGTAACAAGAACTAGCAAAGCAGATAAACATGACAAAGATCCAGATTATTGTGTAATTAAAGTAGACACAAAATAAATACAGTGACTTGTGGCTTTTGGGTGTTCAACCACTTTGCATGTCGGATGGTGTCCAGGTTCAAATTCCACGTGATTTCTTCAAGACACTTTAAACCTTTGGGGATAATTTAAGAAAAGACAGAACACGTCATTTTCAGCACACAGAATGAAAGAATATAACACACACACACACATTTCCATTTATACGTTTCGTGGTTCCCCTCGTTAGCCATTATTCTTTGATAACCAACAGAAGGCTCACAACCACTCAGTAATTCTCAGTTTACTGGTTTTATTTGGTTGTAGAAACATGATGAGATCGTGAATTATTTACAGAGGATGAGTGACAGAAGGAATTAAGTCTTCGTTGGCCACTGGTAGAGCTGGTTGCTATTCTATTCAGACGGTAGTCTTAGTGAGCAGTCCAGCACCACAGGAGAAATGATAGCAGGTATCTGGATGTTTAGCACGTTTGGGCATTTTCTTTTTTCATTTTCGGTTTGGGTTCATGCTCTGGTTTTGCCGTCCCTCCTGTCCGGAGGTGTCGTGGGGAGTATCCAGCGATAGCAGTCTGAGAAGCTCAGGCTCTTGTCGACAGCGCAGCTGGTGCAGTAGACGATCCCCAGAGCCAGCATCACGACAAGGAACACGCACAGAGGCACCAGCAGCGCCACCAGCAGCCAGCTCTTGTCATGTTTCTGTTTCCCTGCGGCGGATCCCGCGCCTGCTGTGCCGTTGACATCCTCAGCGCTGTCCGGGTCCCCGTCGGCACCCTCTGATGACCCGTGTGCCGCATCGGTTTCCCGAACTCCCGTCTTTGCGTCAGCCCCGTGGTCGATTTCGTTGCCCGTGCCTGTTTGTGTCGGGGGCGGTTCTGTCTGATATTCCCTGGGGGACAAGACGTCCCATTGGTTCAGGCGATTTTCGGAACCACGAGCCCCGTCGGGGGCTTCTGTCAGCCAGTCCGCATCAAAGTTAGAGTCGGCCTCAACGTTCGGGTGAGGGGTGAACGTGCCGGACCAGGGAATTTCATGATCCGGGTCCGAGTCGAGGATGCGGTCAATGGGGTCGGGGGTCAGCGTAGAGTATTCTTCGTCGTCCGCCGAGGGTTGACAGGTGAGTCCGTCCGACTGCAGGTCGAAGCCTTCGTCGCAGTAACACTGGTACCCGCCCATGAAGTTGAGACACTGCTGCTGGCAGGGCGACTCCCCGACGCACTCGTCAACATCCACGCACTCTCCTGCGCTGTCCGACTCGTAGCCGGGGTTACACAGGCATTTGAAAGACCCCAGCGTGTTCTCACAGGTGCCCTCACAGCTGCCCTCATCGAGACACTCGTCCACGTCCACGCACTCCCCTTCGTCATCGGGCTGGTACCCGGAGCGGCACGTGCAATGGAAGGTGCCGGGGATGTTGACGCACACTTGCGGACACGGTTGCTGACGGCACTCGTCGACGTCGGAGCATTTGCGCCCGTCCGGGCCCATTTGGTAGCCCGGAGGGCACGTGCAGCGGACCCCCCGCAGTGTCTCCACACAGTCGTACTCGCATCCCATCTCCACGCAAACGGCCTTGACGTGGGACTGCTCAGTGGGGCCGGCAGAGTCGGAGGACAGTTCAGGAGGGTCAGTGGGGCTCAGGGGGTCCGGCCTGCAGCTGTACCCATCCTCGCCGAGTGCGTAGCCCTCAGTGCAGTAGCAGTAGTAGTCGGTGTCAGTGTTCTGGCAGTATTGCTCGCACCCATGGTCACCGCTGCACCAGTCATGGTTCTTGGGAGCCGCGTTGGCCGCGCAGAGCGGCGCATCCCTGGACCAGCCCACCGTGTCGTCGTCTCTCTCCATGCACAGTACCGTCTGCTCAGCGGGGGCCTGGGGGTCGGAGCTATGGGCCGGACACGACAGAGTGGCGACAGACCCGTAAGGTACGTGAGTCAGCAGAGAGCTCATGAGGTGGAAGGGGGTGGTGTAGACGGCCGGGCCTCGACCCTCGTCCTCCAGCGGGGGGCACATCCCTTTGTAGTTGTACTGGCATACGTATCCATCCAGCGCCAGCCCGCAGGAGCCGTCCAGCCACTTGAAATTGTCTCCACTCTCGCGGGCGCTCTCCGAAGTGTGGACCGTCATGGCAACGCAACGGGGGGCAGCGCAGGTCCCAGGGGTGTCCTCCCGGAGCCAGTTGGTGAAAAGGCCATCCTGGTCACCTGATGGACAATAACAGCAAAGACGAGGTGAGTCAAAACACAAACCCACATTCTGTGAGTTACTTATTGTGACTACCTGCAAACGTCTTCTTGTACGTAATTTAGGTGTGTTTTTCCTTTGTTTACATCACAGTAAAGGTGATTAAAGCTGCTGTGTTTTCAATTGGTGTGGTGACAAAGGTTTGTGTTCTAATGATGCTCAAGCTGCTGCTGGTTTCTTTGGGGTTGAGTGTGGGTTGGCATCAGCTCATGCCAACACCGATGACCAATGTGGTTCTACAAAGTGGCCACCAGGAGTCGCCAAAGCATCTCATTTGAGTTAAAAACGCGTGGCAGCGGCTGTTGTTGGGGCGTTTTAATCCTCCACTGGAGACTCACCGCACGGGCTCGTCCATCTCACTGGAACGTTCACTATGAGCTGAGTTGGTCTTTTGTTGGGGTTCAAGTTCTCCATTCACACCAAACTGAGACTCCACATACAGCTGCTTGAAAGAAGGTTCTAGAATCGAGTTTATATTTAAAAACTAACCAGTTTTATATGAGAGGTTAATGGGGCTTTTCATTAGGTCAAAACTTTGATTATAAACCACCCATTTGGGGTTTAGAGTGGGTGCGACGGGTGACAGTTGACTAAAGGGTCAAAAGGGGACTGAACTTCAGCTGTGAAACCGAAGCAGTGAATGGAATAACCATCCAGTGAGTGCAGACGTCTGGAGTCCCCAGCGAGGTCCAAGTGTCAACGGATTTTTTTTTTTTGAAAACGGGATCAAGTTTATTTACTAAACATCTTTGTCTGCCTCCAATAAAATGACCGATGGATGTCAGGTATAGGTGAACTGACCCTGACATCTTGAATGTGTGTTGGCGTTTCACAAATTAAGTCTGAATCTGAATCTGACGTGAAGACGTGTCAAAGGTCGAGAAGTTGAGAAATTGCCTGTGACCCAGACGAATCCTCGCAGGGGTCGTGCGGCCGAGCACTGGCGCGGCGCCCGGTGCAGTCCAATCCAGAGACGGAGGCGCACGCGGCTGCCCTGCGCCTCGACGGCCGCCAGCAGCTCGTGGACCACACCCGCCGCCTCGTGATTGTGCATCGTCGCCAGCGTGCCACCTCGCTCCCGGCAGCTCCGCCCAGCCTCTCTGAAGGTCCTCCTCTGGAAGAAGACGGCGTAGCAGCCTCTCTGGTGGCAGAGCGCATCCTTCTCCTGCAGCTGAGAGCCGCCGGCCGGCTGGCCCCCCTCCGCCTCCGGCGGCCGCTGGCCCCGGCCTCCGGGGGCCTGACAGACCACCAGGAGCCAGAGGACGCACAGGAGACTCATGCTGCGTTTCATCCTCCGCCAGCCAGACATGAGGCTTAAACCAGTCCAACATTGAAACCAGACGGTCCACATTTGATCGACGTGGAAAACAAACAAACAAACAAACAAACAAAGAGCCCAAACCACTCTGCTGTCTTGGCGGCGCCAATAAATATCCCCGAGTGACTTCAGATGAACTCAGATCACCTGAGACTGTCCACGCCCCTGCAGTGCTCCGGCTCCATTCATCGGCAGACTGTCAGCAAACACACCTCAGCCCCCGCGTGGATCCACACGGGGCCACAAGTCCCAGGGTGGGAGCGCGGCGAGGAGCCTGCAGGAGCCCACAGGTCGACCTTCTGCTCAGCTGAGGAGCCGAGTCGAGTCCATCCGGCGGGTTCCAGAGACAGAGAGGTGGAACTTCTGCTGCTTCTGCAGAGCTGCTCCTCTCAGTGAGCAGGAGGGGACGATGGGGAGGGGGTGGGATGCTACGTAGAGGAAAAAGAATTGTGTGTGCTTTTTGGGAAGTGGGGG
>CAAKHB010004994.1:4308-9308 GCA_901007665.1 Aeoliscus strigatus
CACTGACACCACATGACGTGAGGACACGTCTTGGATTTCACATATTTTCATCTTTAGTCCCACAACACACACACACACACACACACACACACACACACACACACACACACACACACACACACACACACACACACACTTATAAAATGATGCAGCAGTTGAGGTGCAGTGTCCAAAGGGCAAACAGGCTCACTGGGCAAACAGAACCACGCTATCTCCTAGTGTGTGTGTGTGTGTGTGTGTGTGTGTGTGTGTGTGTGTGTGTGTGTGTGTGTGTGTGTGTTTCTTCACTGAGACCTTTGTCCTTCTGGGTCCAACAGTGATCCTATCTTAATTCAAATTGAGACTATCAGCGGTGTGTGTGTGTGTGTCCTAACCAGAGTAGGCTGCCATCTTGAATGTCTTGACCAAAGTCAGTCAGAATTTTCACTTAGAGAAGCAGAAAACTCTGTTGTGTGTGTTTTTTTTTTTTTTGCGTATTTCAAGTTAAGATTTGCTTGAAGTTTCAGGTGGTGTGTCTTATTTCAAGTGTAAAGTGATTTTCATGGCTACAAATGAGACATTTGGACCAGAAATAAGACGTATTCATATTATTATTGGTCAGATTTAGACGTGTTGCGGTGTAGACAGAGTCCATACTAGAGCCACTCCGACAGAAGTCCGGTCACTGAACAGTTCATGTCATTTGTGTGTCGGGATCCGACGGAGAAGTCAATCTGCCGATGTCCTGAAAAAGAACCGACAGCCATTTTTACATTGTGACAAACCCACAGTCACGTCTGCGAGTGTCGTTTCCCAACGTACGAGGAGATTACGCAGAGGAAACCTCGTTAGAAGAACAAACTGCTCATTTTTCCTCTTTGAGTCAACAGCCTGGGATGTGAGCGCCGCAGCTCTTGCTGCCATAAACTTTATTGGCGCCGGCAGCAGTAAACACGGGTCAGCGCGGAGACGCAGATATGTTTGTGGAGGAGCAGCGACAGCAGACGATTGTCAGAGGACTCCTGGGACACGCTCGTCTCACAACCAACGCGGCGGACGTGAGACATGACCTGGAGCTCTGTCAGTGTCAGGTGTGTCTGACACACACACACACACACACACACAACAGTCCAACTCCATCCAAACACCACTGACACCATGACAATGTTGGCGAGGCGGCGACCATTTCAGGGCCCATGTCATCTCTGCAAAACAAAATGGCTGACTGCAAATGTCACGCAGCGACCTTGGAAACGTCTCAGAGAACAAAAGCAACGAAAACAAATCCTATAATAACCTGCGACGAATTCATTCCTACATACAATAAATAGATGGGCAACCGATCTGAAGTGTTTGGTTTGTCAAAACCTCGGGCAGAGTTTCGCCGTCAGTCACAGACGTTTGAGGCTCGTCTGACAATTCCAGCAAATAACAGGAAAACACAACAAAGTCAGCAAATAACTCTCGCCCGTGTCCATAAAGGACCACAGGACTTCACAGCAGCTCATTCACGCTTATATAGCCGCATGTTTATGGGCCATTTTACCATAAACTTTCATTTACAATACGCCGACGGCCCCTAATACACCAGCGCTGGGCCACGGTGGCCGAGAATAAACAGCGGAGCTGTAAAGAAGCAGTGCTGGAATGATGCAGATAACAGGGATGAAGACTACCGGAAAGGGACAAAACAAAACACGGAGACACAGCAGATTTGATGAAGAACAGCTCTGGAAAGACTATAAAGATTTTAAAAGGGTGTTTGTTGATTTTCTCTGATAATTAGTTTGCTACACAACAACAAATAGAACAAAACGTGATCATATATATTATTATTTAACATATATATTATCTAACAGCAAAATTAATATTTGCCCATTGTCTGTGAGCGGGTGTGTCTTCTGATTAATGCATTTAAACTGTTGGAAACAAATACAAATAAACATATATATATATACAGACATATATTTATGTTTTTATATTATTATATCATATATTTTTGATATTGTTCTCAGTTTGTATATTAAAATATAACTTGCGTAGAGAATGACATGAAAAAAATACTTGTAATGAATTGATTGAAATGACATAAAAGTCAAATGTGTCACGTTACTACTGAAATGAGATGTGGACGTGTTGAATCGAGGTGTTTCACAGCGTCCTTTTGTGAACCAAACAGATTACTGAGTCTCATTACACACATCACACCGTGAACTGCTGCGGCCCCGTTAACCTACATCACACACACACACACACACACACACACGTCTCTTATCACCTGTAGCGAGCGACACATGTATAATTCAGTGTTGTTAGTTGTAATATTATTTTACTACTGTCACAGCTGGTCCGGACCAGCTGTTAGCTGATAGTTGTTGTTAGCCGTTAGCTGTTGTCGGTGTAAACCATCACAGTCTACGTTCTCACCACATCGTCATCTATCCAACTGCCTGGTAAACTGGTAAACAAATGAAAAACAAATGAAAACAACGACACATATTTGTTCAGGTCTGAGTGGAGCAGCTAGCATGGCACTTAGCTAGTAACATTAGCTTACTTTTAAGGGCTGCTAGCCGTCGTTCAGGTTGTTACAGACTCACTTGTGATCAACTTTTGTTTCACACGAGGTGAAGGTGTAAACTGAGTGGTAGATGGACTGCCGTCATGAACTCCTCCTGTTGACTCCAGGATGTCGTGTGCGTGTGGAGCTGATGAGGGATTCTGATGTCGATGACTTTTTACTCAAACGTGACGCTGGACGTGTCACATCGCTCCTGTGGGGAACGTGTTCAGGTCAGAGAACCTGAAGTTACGGATGAATCCAGGTGGATCACATCCCAGTGTCACCTGCAGCACGCGCTAACGCGTGTGTGTGTGTGTGTGTGTTCTGTTGTACCTTTCCCCTCATTAACCTTCGTCCTGCTGATAGTCTTTGTCCGTTTCAACATGATGTGGCAGAACCTTGATTTTCTACGTCCATGTTTTCTGTCTTCTTCTTCTACAGCTGTAGAGTGACAGCACCGCCACCTGAACACAGGAACATCTGTCAGTTCATTCACCTTCTTAATTTTGGAATCATGACTCGTGGAAAAGGAAAAGGAAGGAAGGGCTTTCCAGAGTTTTTGTTGTTCCAACAGTCACAGCAACAGTCAGAACAAGAGACAGGACAACAAAGAGAGAACAATAACAAAAATATAAACACTGAAAACCTGAAGATGAAATTAAAAATGTACATATTTGATTAAAAGGGAAAACAACAACAACAACAACAACAATAATAATAATTTATCGTATAACTATTCATAATATTATAATATATTATAATAATAAGCATTATTATTGTTATTGTTATTATTACAACAACAACACTGAAAGAAAATATTCAATAATACATAATTTAGACTCTGGAACAGACACACAACATGAAACTGAAAACCTGAAACTTGTCCCTCTGTTAGTGTGAACATGAACCAGTTTCAACCAGTCAGCTTCCCACACACACACACACACACACATTAAACTGTCTTTACGGGGAGGTCAAAGGTCATGAACCTGAGACAACAGAGGAGCGTTCGCACCTCGGAGTCGTCTGCATGTTAAAATGCTAATTCTGCCGACATGCTAACGGCGTCCCCCGCTTCCCGCCATTGTTTGCGCTGCACCTGTGAAGTGTGGCTGCCGTCTAAGAGATGCGGCGACAACTTTGACACCGAGAGACTTTAAATGGGACACAGAGAGCGAAGGTGAATGCGGCAGAGGAAGGAGGAGGACGAGAATGAAAAGAGAGGAACTGTGATGGCCTCGTTCCACCTAAGAACTTTAAACTGCACGATAAAGACGAGGTTGGACCTCTGACGTCGTCATGATCACACGCTGTTAGAGCTCAGGTCACAACCACACCACCCATTTTTAACCCTTGAACACCGACTGTATCACATCAGCACTACGAATACTACCAATACTAGTACTGATGTATTAGTACTATTGTACTAATACCTAGCATACTTTGGAGCACCGCAAGTCAGTGAGTGAATGACAGCAACAGTCATGTCGAATGTAGCCGTGGTTACCGTCGGTGGGTGTTAAAAGGTTTAAAAAAAAAAAAGTTGGAAAAGGAAGCATTGGTGTAAATGAAACGGTGCCGTGACCGAGAAGCGTTCCATGTCCTTCCTGTCATGACGCTCCTCCAAAGTATGCTAACACCAATGTAAAGCAGGGGGGTGGAACTAAACGTTGAAGCACCGTTACAGCTCTAATCCCATCTCATGGTGCAGATCACATGACCATCCAGGTGCACGGGGCATTCAGGCAGTCATAGAACGGCGCCGTGAGCATGTGTACCTCAGTGCTGCTCTGCACTGAATCCTGTCGCTGTGTGTGGCTTTTAAAAATTGTTTTTCATTGTTTCTATCAAACGACTGACACTGAAAGTGATGTTGTTACCGCAGCGACTACGATGGTCATAAGATGCTCAGTTAGCTTGGTTCTGTTTTCTCTGTGACAATGACTGAGGTCCCGCTCCGAGAGCCGAGAGGGTCACGTGACGCAAACACACCACTCCCAGTTGCCGTCCACGTCGCATAGCAACAGAAAGGTGACATCAGGCCGTCGACCTGACACAGAATCGGGCTGCCGACGTAAGCGGGTAACATGCAGAACAGCCGCTCTGTGATCACGTGACTTGCGTGGGACCAATCAGAGAGTGTTTCCGCCTGCGTGGCGATCACAGAGGTTGTCACGTCTCACACACCAACGCGATCTGATGGAAGCTGAGCTCCGCCAGTCAACACTGACGTTGACGAGACGAGCAGAGCCGGAGGAGGAAGAGGCTGTAAAGGTTAATCATTTTAAACACACACACAGCATACAGTGGTGAGGTGTCATGGTTCTCATGGCTTTATGGGGCAGTGTGTGTGGATAAACACCGCAGGTAAACACGTGGACGCCGCCGCCGACCAGCCCACGTATCAGTGTGTTTGACCAGCAGCACGGCGGTGGGAAAGACAGCGCTGGCAAGTGGT
>CAAKHB010004994.1:11808-23295 GCA_901007665.1 Aeoliscus strigatus
GAAAGCTGCCTCACCTGAACATAGAACGTCTGGTTGATTTCAGCTAGTCTCGGGGTTGAGACGCAGCTCCCGCATTGTAATCTCGCGGGAAGTTGCATCTTCATCCCGAGACCAGTGAAGAGAAGAGGTGAAGGCGGTTCGGAGGAAAGATGTCCGCTCCAAAAACCATTCCAAAGGATGCTCAGGTGACGTTGGAGACGCGTCGGAGCGAACCTGTGCCGTGTTCCACGTTCATATTGCCGCGGACGCGTCAAACGCAGGCTTGCGGAGGAGCTAACCTAGCTTAGCCTGCCGCCCACCACAACAGTAGCAGCTAGCTTGTTGTTAGCCTAGCCTGTGAGCTGCCGTCAGAACCGGACCGCTGTGGTCCATCACCGGCGATGCACCGAACTACCGGAGTTTGACGGGTTCATGTGCTCGTTGATCGAAGCGAACGTGTGAACTAACGTAAATTTCCGCTGGTTTACGACCGGGGTGTGAACATGTGTACTAACGTCTAATTCTGGAACATTCCCGGTCCCCAAACCGACCGACGACAGACACAACACAACGATTGAACGTGAAATACTCAACTTACGGCCCCAAGTCGGTGTGCCCGTCCTCCTCAGAGGCAGGTAAACGTTCCGTTAGGGTCCAGCTGTCGGACAGTGAGTGACGTCACACGCCAGGAGTATCAGTTTTTATCGTCTCCTTAGCAACAACGAAAAGTCTCCCTGGCAACAAGCAGCCATGGCTGATTTGAGGTTGTGGTGGTCTCTAGGTGATGATCCAGATCCTGAAGGACATGGGGGTCACCGAGTACGAGCCCAGGGTCATCAACCAGATGTTGGAGTTCACCTACAGTCAGTGAGACCTGCTGATCGACCAATCACATCATCAGGGGCATTGAGCATCTCCTCCTTTCTTTCTTTCTTTCATTCCTTCCTCCCTCTCCTCCTTCCGATCTGTCGCTGGTTGACGCGCTTAGCCTCGTTCTTTCATTGGACCGTGACCAATCACTGACTCCACCCACAGGATACGTGACAACCATCATCGAAGACGCCAAGATCTACGCCGCCCACGCCAAGAAGTCCATGGTGGACGCCGACGACATCAAGTTGGCGATTCAGTGCCGCATGGACCAGTCGTTCACCTCGCCGCCGCCACGAGACGTACGTCAGCGTCCCTCAATGGAGGGCGCGGGTCCGAGTCCAGACGTCGGTTTCACATTAACCATGAACGTTCTCTGTTCAGTTCCTGCTGGAGGTGGCGAGGCAGAAGAACTTGACACCCCTCCCCCTCATCAAACCCTACACCGGCCCCCGCCTACCCCCCGACCGCTACTGCCTGACGGCCCCCAACTACCGGCTGAAGGTCGTCCACAAGAAGGTCACACACCTGCCTCCTCCTCCGTCCTTGTATTCCGTCTATATGTAACGTGCTGTCGGCGATCCAAAGACAGTAAAGATTGATTTTATTTTACTCTGTTCTATCGCCCCCCGCCTTCCCTGACCTGACGTCTTTGCCGTCCAGGTGTCGTCGTCCGCCGGCAGGATGTCGGTTCCTCGTCTGAGCGTCGGCGCTGTCTCCAGCCGCCCGTCCACGCCGACCCTCGGTGAGCTGACCCCCTCAGAGCCGCTGGTTGGCACGTGAAGCTGCTGCCCCGATTCGTCTGTGACAGGAAGTCAGCTTCATGTCAGTGGGTCATTGGTGCGAAGCCTTCTCACCTGCGTCCTCTCTGCAGGACCTCCGTCTGCTCAGTCCGTCGCCACCAAAGTGGGAGCTCCGGTGTCTCTCAGCGGTCAGAGGTTTACCGTTCAGATCCCCCCGCCCTCCCAGACCGCCACCACCAAAACCGGTAAGGCCCCCCCGCCCCCAATCGGTGCAGGGCGACGGCGTCGTCCTGACTCGTTTGTGCTCCGTCCGACAGTTACGCCGTCGTCACCGGCCGTCTCCAACGTCCTCATCAACCCGTCTCTGATTAGCTCCAAGAACATCCTCATCACCACCAACATGGTGGCACAGAACTCGGGCAGCGAGTCGCTGAAGAGGAAGCACGAAGATGACGACTACGACGCTCTATGATGCGGCGCCGGTCCAGGGATCCGCAGTGGTTTTCTAGAACCTTCGTCTGAACGGGGCACTGTGGACGGAAACTGACTGATGGATCTTTTTTTTTTTTTTTGTATCAGTGCTTTAGTCAATAAAATGTGAATAAACATCAGTATGTGTGACGAGTTGATTGGGTCACATGGGTCCCTGGAGACAGAGTTGTCCTGTTTGAACAAATGTTTTGGGTGAACCAAACGTACTGAATCCCTAAAGGCATTCATTCATCTCACAGGTCAAAAACACAATAGAAATATCTAGAACATGTTAAACTGTTCTTCTCCGTCACTGTAATGACTTTTTTTGTTCAACACTAGGTGTGGCTGAACGGATCAGTGTGGCGAGTCTGAATCTTTTGAACAAATCTTCTCACTGAATGGATCTGGCAGATTCAGTACACCTAAAAGAACTGTTTTGCCCGTCACTATGGAGTCAACTGCTTGCTCGTACCCGCGGCCTCCAAATCAGCTGAGAGACTTGTGAGTTTACCAGGGTCGAACTGGACACGATCGGCACAAAAGCACAACAACAGCCAGATGTGTTAGTTCATTTAACCTTTAATAATAAAAAGGAAACTAAAATAAAAATCTCAAAATAAAAAATACATGGAAAATCAATAGACTTAAATGATTATGAGGATAATCATGGTCGCAATGATGATACAGTAGAAGTAATAAGTCACCATAATAATAATCAGAAGCAGAGTAATCAGAAATCGTGTCACCAGCAGAAATCACTTCCTGTTTTATCAACGTGATAAGCGAACGCACAGGCCGGGGCGTGGCACTTGTCAAAATATTTTCACACTTAGCAAAGTTACCCCACATATGCACGACAAAATTAAGGACAGAATCACAGCTGAACGATTCACAGCACTGCTTGGAAAATCATAAAACAGAAAAACATGCTCCGCATCGTCGCTTGCCCCCTTCAGGCCGACGGACACAGCTGCAGGGAGAGTTTGTCGTTTGTGTGAGACATCGCAACGTCTCAAACACCTTCAGAAATTGGCCAAAAAAAGATCAACATTCGTCTTCTTCTTCCTCCTGAAGTAAGCCAACGATTAAAAATGCAGTTCTGAGGGGTTTCGTCCGAAGAAAAAGTGCAGTGCGCTTGTGTCATCTGAAATGTTGATCTGTGCAGGTGTTTGGGGGGGAAATCAGTGGACAGACGCAAACTTGCGCGGCGGTCTGAACAGAGGAGGGACGGGGAGGTGCTCAGTGGGAAACACTGGTGCCGTCTGGTGGGTTGGACGTCCCCTGGGGCTGAGGAGCATTTCACATGTCACAGTTATGTCCTTTTCCAACTCGGTGTGGTCCCTTTAACAGACGCGGTCCTGGCGCTAGCATACGTTGGAGTACCGTAGTTAGGTGACAATTTGTGCATTCAAAAAACGCCCATCACTTCCTGAAAGTTGACATCAGCCATGTTGCTGTCATTACGGTAATCCCATTCACTCTGACGCCAGAAACCAGGGTGCCATTACCGTAATGACACCAACTTGGATGTAAAGTGTAACCTCTTAGCTTTGTGACCCTGCGATGTTTTCTGTGGGCGCAAATAGTTGTATAATTATGGTACTGGAAAGTATGTTAGCGCTAATATGTCCATACCGATGAAGGTAAACAGATTTCTTGGGCTGTGGAACTTTTCATGGCACCGTTGGTTTACATTCACTTCCTTTTCTAACTGACAGTTTTGAACCCTGGACCACCGACGCTAACCCGGCTACATCCAAACTAGCCTCCTTTGAACGTGATCACGTGACTATTTGCCCAGAAACCACTGAATGGATCTTGAACGAGAAAACATCCGTCGGTTCCTGAAAGTTACTCATGTTGCTGTTATTACAGTAATCCCATTTGCACTGTTGCCAAAGGCCAGTGAGTCATTACCGTAATAACTTAGCTTTCAGTAACGAAAAACATTTTTCAGAGCAGTTTTCTAGGTAAACAGTCGTGTAATTACGGTACTCCAGCGTATGTTTGTGTGTGGGTGTGTGTGTGTGTACGGGTGAAACTGGTTTCCTGGGATGTGGAACTTTTCATGGCACAGTTGCGTTTCCAATGATACTTCCTTTTCAGCACATGCTGATCGTAGGGAGGGAAAAGGCTGCCGTCAGTCTGAGTCAGACCAAAACAAACGATGTGACGACGGATCGAACGTGAAGATCGGTTTGTCTCGAAGTCGTCATCTGAAGAGACACGACTGTTTCCAAATGATTGGAAACGACACGTTGGCATCAGATTTCTTAAAAAGGCACAAATCAGCTGATCCAGTCGTTTGTCCGTTGGACACCAGAGTTTCCCTTTGACGCACCAATCAGATGATCTAGAACCGTTCTCGTTTGGCTTTTCAACGTCTTTGACCTTTCACCTTCTGCTGTGACAAAGTTTCAGCTCAGTTGGACTCGTCTCTCCGCTTCAAACGACTTTCAACTGCTGAGAAGAAGACGGTCGAAACCAGTCTTCAGGCGTCGCCGCAACCTGCTGGTTTCCTCCAACCAACGTTCGAAAAGAATCGACTCCGGAACGGTTCTCAGGGGGACCAGGAACACGACAGGACAGTTGGCGTATCACAGGTGATACACTGGGGCTAGCATGTGTTACCGTAATGACTTAACGTCGTCAGGAAACTGATTGGTTCCTCTACCTGGTGTGAAGGACTCAGCAGCTTCCACCAACAGAGGGAATGGGATTACCGTAACAACAGCAACGCGGCTGTTGTAGAGGAGGCGGGTGACACTTGTCAGCTTTCAGGCACCGTTTTCTGATGGCGCAGATAGTTGTGTCAATACGGTACTCCAGCGTACGCTAGCACCAATGTATCAGCTGAAAGCAGTGAAACGGGAGGTGTGGATGCTGGTGAAATCGTGTGTGTGTGTGTGTGTGTGATCCGTCCTGCAGCCAGCAGGTCAAAAGCATCTACAGTTGAAGAATGGCGATCACCACTGAACACGATCTGCTCATACAAGATTCTTTTTTCAACATTTCAAATATATAATCTGTACAAGACGGTGACCGTCGCCATGGGAACCAGACGACATCCAGAAAAGATCTCAGAGTAAAAGAGGACCAATGCCGTTTCCTACACATCCCAGCAAACCTCCTAAGAAGCCCCGCCCACTCCAGGAAGTCCTGACGGCAGAGAACCGCGGGAGACACATGGACACAGATGGCGGCAGCGACGACCAAACTGCTGAAGCACGAGGAAGAAGACCGGAGAGTTCCGACACGCCCATCAGCCTCCACGGGAATGTGTTTGTGTGTGTGTGTGTGTGTGTGTGTGTGTGTGTGGGCGTCCTAGCAGTCCTCATCCTTGTCGTCCACCACACCTTTGAGACGCAGGCGGGCGAAGTCCTCGAAGACAAAGTCATCGTCCTGTGAGACGCTGCTGAGGACAAAGAATGGACGAATGAAAGTGGGACAATCCATCGATTGATCAGACATCAGTTATTGATCATGAATTGATCAGACATCAGTTATTGATCAGTAGAACTAGGACCAGAACCATTAACTTGTCTGATCAGTCAGAGGAGGTAGAGCTCACTTTGTGTCGAATTCTATCAAGTTGGTGTCGATGGGCGGGTCCGACTCTGGAACAGCTGGAGCGCGCGAGCACACACACACACACGAAAGTGTCATTTCCATGGAGACAGGAGAAGAATTCAGAAGCTCTGAGCTGACGTCTGAACATACCCGACTGAGGACGAGATGCTGGCGGCTCCACAGGTTTGGGATGCATCAAGATGAAGGGCAGCTCCACCGACACGTCTCTGGAGGACGACACACACACACACACACGTCAAATGGAAACGTCCTGGCCATCTACTTCCTGTTGGACACAGCTAAGACCTTAACCAGCTGTTTCTACAGGTTCTCATGAGTCCGTGAGTCCACGGCAACGAGCAGACCTGACCAGGACTTATTCCTTCTAGAAGGAACCGGCATGGAGGAGACGTCATTTCACCCTTTAACACCGATGCCACCGCTGCCAATACGTTGGTGTACCAGGATTACACCACTACAGTCAGGAAGCGTCCATCGGTTCTTTCGGAAAGTTGAGAAGTGGCACTTCACAGAAAAGGTGCTGTCATTACGGTAATGACTCACCAGTTAATGGCAACAGAGTGAATGGGATTAACGAAATGACAGCAACAGGGCTGTTGTCAACTTCCAGGAACCGATGGCCGTTTTCTACTACAAATAGCTGTGTCATTACGGTACTCCGAAGTATGCTAGCGCTAATGCTGGGGGTGTGGTCAGGGTTAAAGGTCAGATCTGATGCGGATGGGATGCTGTGTGTCAGGTGGCATCCGTTTACCTCAGCGCACACACACACAGGGGGCGGGTGAAAAGACAAGCAGCACATTCACAACATACAGTGGAAGCAAACGCAGTGAAGACGGCTGCAGTCTGTTTCCATGGTAACGTACACTGACACAGGAAGTTGGTCAATGAAGCAGGAAGTTGATCTGTACCAACATGAGACCACAGGAACCCAACAGACGTTTACCACCCCCCCCCCCAAACAGGCACACAACAACCTGAATCAGAGTTGAACACATTCTCTACACGTGTGTGTGTGTGTGTGTTTTACCCTCCACGTGACACCACCAGCTTCACTTTCACTCTGTACGACACCAGGATCCCCAGAACCTCCTTGTTGGTGATGTCCTTCACACTGAAACACACGAGAGGCCGCTGGGGTCATGTGACCTCCCACCACACCTGTCTGAGTGTGTTTGTGTGTGTGTGTTACATGGTGGAGGAGGCCAGGTTGGTGTCTTCATGTTTGAGTTTGCCGTCCAGAGCCAGACCTCTCTTCTCTCGGTTCTTGTCAAGCGTAGGGGTCAGAGTGTAGACCTTACAGAAGGTGGAGCTGGACGACACCTGGTCACTGGTCACACACACACACACAGTCAGCCAACAGGACACAGTGATGGGACAGACAGACCGGTCTCAACCGGTTTTGGGTTTGACTTACTCTGCTTCCAGCTGAGCCACTGGACATTTGTACTGGGCGGTGCTGAACAGGCAGATGTCAGCGTACTGACGCACTGGAAACACACAAACACACATTCTAGATCATTCCGGCTGACTGCTGATCTGCATCCTTCTGTGTTGAATCCCACCACCGTGTTTTCTTTGTTTACGTCGAGCGACAGCAACTGAGAGCGAGCGGAGATCGTTACCATAGTAACTACAAGATCACCATCATTCTCTGTCACGTTTTCAGTCACACATGGTCTTCTGGTCGGTTCTATCTTCTCAGTCACGTGACTCAAACAGTCCAATCCCAGTTGCAGTCTGCGGAGGGCCACGTGACGACTAGCTGGCGCTGACGCAGACCCTTGATGGTGAAGTGTGAAGCTGTGACTGGACAGAGGACACGTACCAGAGATCTTCACTCTCTTGACCGTCTTGGTGGAGTTGTTGGTGACGTGGACGTTGACACTGATCGGCTCGCCGTGGTAATACAGCTGCACACGATGGGAGAGAGAGACGTCAGTGACACGCTCGCCGTCCTCCCATAGCCCGAGGAAGAACCTCTGACCTCCTTGTCCAGAGACGCCTCCAGGTGCAGCGATCGGTCCGACATCAGGAAGCTGCGGGTGGTTTCCACCATCGGCTGCGGACCGGGCTTCTCTGGAGCGTACTGAACCTTACGAATGACGAGACGCACCGAGTTCCTGCGTGCACACACAGACACGTTTGAGGGTCGGCGGTGTGTGCGCTCTCCTCTCCAGCAGACTGCAGCTAGCTGCTGGTTGTCGGGGGCCGACGGACGTGATCACAGCTGGAAGCGTTCAGAGGACACCCACACCAGGAGGCTGATCTCCAACTCTCTCACGTCTCACTCAGAGATCCTCCCAAGTTCCCTCGTGTCCCACCTCACCTCTTGTGGATCTTCTCTTCTATCGACTTGGCACAGAACGCTCGGATCTCAAAGTCCACACCGCAGGCCTGCACAGAGACAGGAAGTCAGCATCCACCCCCCCCGACTGGACCCCCGACTCACGCTGCATCGTCGTGCACAGCGAGTGCACCTCAACCGGATGAACTTGTAACTTTGACACAGGTGTGTGTGTCAGTGGGAGTGTGTGTGTGTGTGTGTGTGACAGTGTTTCAGAGTGTGTGAGTCCAACCTTTCCAGTGTCTTCTGGCCCGGGCTGTAATGTGACTGAACATGGGAGGTTCTGGGGAATCTGGATCAGGAGAAGAACTGGTTAGGAGCCCACACCCTGCGCGCGCACGCACACGCACACCCTGCGCGCGCGCACACACACACGCACACCCTGCGCGCGCACGCACACATGCACCAGTGTGCTGCAGTGGACTCACAGTGAAGTAGAAGGGGTGTGCGTGCTGACCCAGTTTCTTCAGCAGCCGCTCCTGCAGCCGGCTGTTGGGTTTCCTCTCCTCGGGCACCGGGGGGAACGCCTGGAGAGGAGAACGTCAGCTGAGACACGACAGCAGGGGGCGCTGTGGGACCGCCACCGGCAGCCGAGTCTCACGGTGATGGAAGCTGCGCACACGCACAGGTGACAAGAAGGTGTCTCTGACCTGGAAGGTGGAGATGTAGAGATCCTTCCTGAAGGACAGACCCAACACGTCCAGGTCCTCACGTCCATATCGGAATGCACAGGTGAGGGTGACGAAGACTACCGGGGGGAGGAGGGAGGAGGACAATCAACTTTTCCAGAAGGTGAACTGGGTGCCAGAGGAGTTGTCAGCTTGACACTGAGTTGCTGTGTGTGTGTGTGTGTGTGTGTGTGTGTTGGTGGGGTGGGGGTGGGGTGTCCTACCTTTCCTGTCCTTCAGATACTCGGGGTCGACGAGGATCACTCCATCTGTCGGCAGGAAGGAAGGCAAAGGTCTGTCTCATGTCAAACCAGCAGCAGGAGACCCTTCAGAGCCCCCCAGAGGTAATGCTGACTCACCCACAGGATCCACGTGGTCCAGGTGGTCCACAAAGTCCCTCTTTCCCAGGTACACAGTCACCTGTCCAGGAACAAACACCTGTTCACATCTCGTTGTGCCTCGACCTACCCTCAGAGCCGGTTCAGGTCTCTGTCAGAGACACACGTCTAGTCCACGTTCAACTCACCTTACAGTTGGGGCTCGACTTCTTGAAAACTCTGAGGTTTGGAGGAGAGAAGAGAAGACAAACACATGGTCAGCAACCAGAGGAGAAACAGATGAAAACACTGAGGATCTGATGAGAGGAAGCTGGGGGCTATTATGGGATGTCACATCTTCAGTGTTTACTTCAAGGACACAGGGACGGGACCTTCAAACCGCCGACTGATCGATGACGAACGACACTAAAATAACGGCTGTCCATCATCGGCCGTTTCAGGCGGCCTTTCCCAGAATGCCTCCGTCACACTGCCTGGCGGTCGCGCCTTCAAATCTCTGGTGTGATGAACAGGGAGGTGGGGGCAGGTGGGGGGCTCCTGGACCCCCGTTGGACGTCTACATCCAACAGAGTCACAGGTTCACACACACTGAAAAACACGCAGAAGATCTTGACCCTCTGCTGGTCGTCAACCCAACGTCTGACCCCAGGTGATCCTGAGCGGACCACAGGTGGGTCTGCAGACCCTCGGCAACAGCGAGGAGAGTCGACGGGAATCAGCTGCGGAGTTCAGGTCAGGTCACACGTCGCCGTGGGTACAGTCGGCTGTGCACCAACACACTCGGCCTGCTACTCCGGAAACAGCTCGGTGGGCACGTGGCAATCCACCTGCAGGGAGAGTCGTCGTCCCGGGCAACCACCACCTGCGTCAGTGTGATGCTGCAACTTCACACCTGGATGCAAGCGAGGCGGCGCGTCCGGTTCAGCTGTCGTTGGTTTTTATTCTGTGGTTCCAGCTTCAGATGAGATCTGCTGGTTTTATTCGTCCTAAGTAGACGCTCACTTCTCCCCTCAGATACTTCTGACCACAGAGTCACTAGTAGGTGTCATCTGCTGGCAGAGTGATACGACAACAGCAAACAACCAATCACGCCTGACCAGCCGGGGGAACCACAGAGTGACGTGACTGAGTGAACATGGGACGTTCAGCAGCGCAAACTGCAGGAAGCAAGTCAGCAAAACCCCACTGCTGTCAGTCAGCAACACTTCCTCAGACCGACATCGGCCCTCGGTCTGTTCTCACCACTCGCTCGTCCTCGCTTCACCTTCTCCCCACTGATTTGTACCTCCTCACAGCCAGAGTGGAAACACACCCACTGTGACGTCGTCACTGTACCTTGGACCAACGAGAAGTCTCTCTCTCAAGCCTCGTCAGCTCTGGTGTTTTAGTCGTTGATAACAGCTGTGTTACATGTGCAGTGGTAATTTTTTAATTTCAGGTGAAAATCGAGTTGCGTACGTTCCATTTTAATCACAATAAAAATTGGTTCTTGCATTAGTTGTTAGCGTACAACTCCAGAATAACAACATTCCTATTGACAACACATTAGCCGTGTGCGTACGAGTCACTGAAATTGGTTTACACCGACGCCATCGGGAGTACCCGACGTCCCAGGTGATTTCCCGCTGAGGACGTCGATCCACTCGCCCAGTTCCTGTCGGATGGCAAATGGAACGCACCATGACGCTCCCTGTCCTTCCCGATAACACCGGTGTTTCTGTTGACGACTGGACGACATGTCGAGGAGAGGACCAAAGATGTGAAGGAGCTGCTGCAGTCAGCGGGCGAACGAGATAAACGTCCACGTTGAACCAGGAAGTCGCTCTGCAACAGCTGCTGACACAGCAGTTCTCGGAATTCAATGTATTTCTCACAGCTATTCTTACCCCAATTCAGACGTCACCAGTCACATCATATAACAGAATAAAGCTGTGTGTTCTGTGACCGACATAAGAGGACAAGTCATTCCTTTGCTAGAACACAAACACACACACCACTTGTAAACACTCATCAGTAAGTGGAGAAACATGACAGTCATTTTAGTGAATCTGTCTGCCCTCCATTTTGACAGCTATTTCATTAACACCCTGAAAGACACCACCTGAAACATCTCCAGAGAGGGGGGTGTCCACCTCCAGTGGACAAACCCCTCTGACTGCTATGCTGATGAGTTGGAGTCCAGAAGTTCATCCCAATTCATGCTCTTCAGAAACGGAACTACCTGGACCTCCACACAGGACACCTGGGATCGGACTGTCTGAGTCACGTGACTTTCCAGCTCATAGTGGGACTTCAGAGGAAATCAAACTGACCAGAAGGCCATTTACGACCAAAGTGAGAGAAAAATGATGGAGATCTTGTTGTAAATAGTGCGGTAACAGGATCCACTGTCAGTCACTGTTGTTTGAAGGAAACAAAGAAAAAAAAAAAAAGAGATTCAGAGCAGAGCTACGCAGACAAAGAAACGCTCATGATGG
>CAAKHB010004995.1:3394-16532 GCA_901007665.1 Aeoliscus strigatus
TTACATAGAACTGTGTCACTCACAATAAGGCAAAGGTCTCAAATGCTAGCATCAGCCAACACAGACTCATCAGAATTATGAAGAAAGTAAACTTGATGAATGCGTCACAGAAGTGACTGCTCAAGTTCAAAAAACAAACAAAACTCTGTCATGTACTGACCTGTAAAACAGACAATGTGGACAAGTGATGAAGACACGGAGTGCCGCATGTGCTGTCCAAATTCGATTTGGAAAGTGGGCGGAAGTCCGCACCTGAAACCACCTGGACTTCAACGGTTCCGGGCCCAAAGGTTCCACTTATTATTTTTCTTCCACAATGTCCGTGAAAATAAAATGTATGTTTTACATACAATTTCGGGGAATTATTCTCTACCCGCACAAAAAAATAGTCAACATTCAAAATGATTGACATTAATGTGGTGACACATTTTTGTGTTCACTACACACTCCATACTTAAACATAGTATTTTGAGTGAGCAAATACAGTTCACACTGAATGATAATGCGAAAATGTAGTGTACTAATAATTCAGTGTGGATCAATGCACACTTTCCACCCTCAATGGCCGCCATCTTAGTGACGTCGAAATGACGTAACCTCTCACTTTTCACAAGTCAGACAACAGAGACACCACCGTCACCACGGGGGATATCACTTACTGATGATAATGATAACGTTGGCTTGCTAGCTAGTAAACCCCTGCACATTTTTGGGCATTGATGTTGTTGCATGTGTTTGGTGCTTGTATGTTGTAAATTGTTGTCCTCACTGTAGATTGTGGTTTAAGATGTGAGGTCAGAGGTTGATGTGTTGGAAATGCTTAAAAAATGCAGCAGCTAGCGTATAGGCAGTCTCTGTAAGTAAGTACATAGTGTTCGTAGTATACTACAAAGAAGTGTACTAACGGAGGTATGCGACGTGAGACACAGCACGTGTCTTCAAATGCTATGCTAACAAAATAAGAGGTGAGCTCTCCTCATTACGGCATGTCGCACTCGTATACGTGGGGGTGAGCAGTCGCAGATCGGTGTCTCAGTGTGAATGGACTCTTTTGGGACTGTTCCATTTACAAGTGGATCCAAATTGTTGCACTTTGAATGTTTGGTCTGGATTGGACCTTAGTGTCTAGTATATTTGTATTCTAGTGTAGTACAATGAAACCTGGTTTGGTAGCAGTCCCAATTACTGTCATAGCAAGACAGTAAGATAGGATAAATATTGGGAAGAAAAGTAAAATAAGGTGAAATGTTTCTACAGATAGTAAGTAAACTGAGTTGCGATGGGTTATACAGTATAATATCCTCCTTTTAAATTATCCTGAATCACTCCAAATTCAAATATCTTCCCGGCTTCAGAGGATGGATTATCAATCTGTGGGTAAGTAATTACATGGTTCATAACAATGAGATTCGGATTGAGGAATCCATTGCAGGTTTATGGCCAAGCACAGCTTGTACACAAATTAACGTTGAGTCCGGCATCAGAGATAAAAATCATTTCCTCCATATGAAACACCAGGACCGCTTTCATGTGACCCTCATCACAGCGGCGGCACAGAAAATTATCTCTCGGCTTAATCCTTTCTTCATTTCATCCCAGAGATTTGAGGGAAATTCTTAAACATATGGGTTGAATTGTGGGTAATGGACGGGCAGCGAGTCATCTGGGGCAAAAGCCTGAGCTCTTGTTTAGTTTTGATGTGAGCTGTGTCTTTGATTAAATGTCAGACTTTTACTGTCACATATGCTGGAAGAAAATCTCCTTTATTTTCCTTGGAGATTCATCGTTTAGCTGTTCCAAGAAAAAGAGATCTGTGCTGATTATGATGGAGACTTCAAACATCATGCTGCGATTCCGGTAATGGATCAACCTGCTGGTTGGACTTAACACCACTGACACAAGTATCATGTCACGGTGTTACGTGATTAAAATTACAAAAGTAAATCAGTTCGATTAGTGCAGGAGACCAATGTGTAATTAACCCTAGAACACTAATGTCAGGTGATTTTCACCCATTACCTGTCAGCTAATATTACTACTCATCGGTTATAAATGTGTCTCTGTTAAAACGAGCATACAGAGACTGATGCTGATGAGACCGAGATCCTTTGTAACCGTCCGTTTCAGTGCTCCCAAAGCTGATGGAAGAGATTTTAGATTGTTTGACTAATGTCAGGTGTCTGTGCTGGACACATTGGTATAGATGCCTCCTTTTTATTTGTCCATTCTACAGTATAATGAGTACTAATCATCAACTTTTAGCATTGGTATCATCTTTATTACGTGTCGCCGTTCCCTGTGTTGTGTTTCTTGTATATGGAGCTGAGTTGGTAATGAAGTTTATTACATAGTATTTACTTTAAGACATACTCATGATTATGTCAATATTACATGATCACGATTGTATTTGTCTGTATATCTGACAAATCTGTATGTTCAGTAACATTTTTGGAGTCACTTTTTTGTGTGTCCTGATTCTAGAATGTGAGTCATGTTACTTGATGTGTTGAAGTGATTATTTGAATGTGAGCTGAGAACATTCATTCACCATGCAGAAAAGCCATCAGCAAGTGATCAGTTCTACTTATTTAATAACTGTGATAAAGTCAATAGTTACATTACTATGACAATTCCAAGAGAGCAACATACACCTGTAACCAATTACATTTCCAAAGATACTTCCCAACACCACTGACACGGCTTTTATCACCAAGTCGGGTTATGGATGACATGCTTCAGAAGGCGTTTACAAGGAAATATTTTCAGCAACTACTTGTCTGAAAGATTAGAGTAATTAATAGTGTTAATAGTGGCAAACAAAAAAAGTGACTGAAGCAGCTCGATGAGGGATGAAATCCAGAGGTTGTTCATTGTGTATACGAGCAGTCGTTTCCATGAATAATGTGTCTCCGCTTTACCACCCAGCAGAAGTGTTTATGACAGATTAGAGGCCTGCATCCAACTGCATTTTCATACCAGTTATTTTTGTTTTAATGCATGTGCGAAACAATTAATTTTGTCATAAAAGGCCACCATAAACTGCGCAGGAGTTGCGCAGGAGTTAATGAGTCCGGCATTACCACATCATTACACCAGCTGGCATAATGGAGCATGTGTTGTTTGTCATAATATATGCTGACACACTGAACAGTCATAAATTGTTCGGATTGGTAAATTTAGTCTTTTGTTTGATGCCAGCGTGGAAAGGTCTGTGCGCTAAGACTACAAACATAACAGGTCATATGTAAATACATGAGTTTTTACAAGAAGATTTATAGCTTATGAGACAATAAGGCAAAACCTACCGACAATAAACTGCTCTGACGCCAAAGGCTGCGAAACGTCGTCCACTGCCATCATTCCTGCAACGGGTCATGACAATCGCAGGTCGGATTGCTGGGATCTTCAGCAGGCTGTGTTCAGCCAGTTGTGTAATACATGAAAACACCTCAAGGGCACCTTGGTTTATTTGTTCAGTGAGTTCGCAATCAAGGTTTCAACTCTGCCTTCATATTCCAATAGGTGACTTTTTTGGGGGGAATATTCCATATCCCATATATATTTTCTCCCCAAAAAAGAAATAATTCTCTTCACTGTACAATATCCCAGAAAAAAAGAGCTCTTGGAACGCCAGAGAAATAACAGCCAATTCTGAGTTCTGTTAAAGGTGAGTTGATTCATTGGCTGCTTGCAAACAGTCCTACTTTTTCAGTAAACGTAGGTCAGAAATGTCACTTCCACTCATGCAGGATGCGCTTTGTTCGGTCAAAGGCTCGACTAAATGTGCCTCCATCCATCCCCTCATAAGCAGTCTGCAGCACAGCGAGGCAGCGAGGGAAGATCCTGGCCTATCTCAAGGTCACCGGGCCCTTCACCGCTGTGCCATGATGGGTGACTGCTGCCTGTGCCAGCCAGCCAGTCAGTAAGGATCTGCCTCGCTTGCCTGGCCAACATTACCTTGACAAAAGGGGAGGGAAGGAGGAGGATACCGGCGGACCCCTGCCGCTTGGTAACTGGTGCCAAATGGCGCCTCTCTTCTGGGGTCCTGACCCACGAACAGGCAAAGTCCCATGACACCTCAGAAGCAGAGATGGAGGATGGGCAGACAGCTGTCTTCTGTCAAGAAGCCCATGAACCTCCAATATCATCCAGTGTAATTCCACTAGACTGGTTTGAAAAATACAGGGCAGCTAAAGGAATATTCAGTGTCGTAGTAAACTGGGTTACTGAATAAAAAAAAAAAACGATATCAAAACAACGTTGTGTTAAAAAGTGACTTGCTCTTGGCTCAGATGTTCTCTATTCAGTTTGGTCGAGGCTCAGATTGGTCTGGTTCCAGACTGTTCTAGGCTCCAATTGATCTAGCTTCAGATGGTTCTAGACTGTTCTAGGCTCCAATTGATCTAGCTTCAGATGGTCCTAGGCTCAGATTGTTCTATGCTCAGCTTCCTCTGGTCTCAGACTGTGCTAGGTTCAGAATGTCAAAGCTATTTGACAGGCAGGAAAATTAAAAAAACTGAAAAAGAGGATCGGCGTAAAAGAATAACTTTGTCTTGACCTTGTCTTTTATAAGTAGGTTACACATGATGTCAAGCTACTTTACCTCAGGAAATCACCAATTCTATCTGCAGAGTCAGTGAAAGACATCGATAAAATTCGACTTGTGTTTTTCATTAACTTTCTGTGATCATTTTAAGGAAATTAAAATCTAATATGGACCAAAACACCATTTGACTTCTCGTGTTTGTGCCTCTGGAGTCTTTTGGCTCAGAGGAGCTGTGTTATATGGATCTTGATGGGGAGAAGCTGCATAATTAATATGTATATTCTCGCATGACAGATGTTTGATTTTGGCTGTAAAAGTAATTAATAAGAGAGTGGAGGGAGAGGCAGATTGCTGGAAGATTATTTATTAAGACTCCTCTCTGAGCAATTTGGAGATGGGGGAATCGGTGTGTGTGTGTGTGTGTGTGTCCTAACTCATGCCCCAACATCACCTGCTCCCTTGGCTGTGGCAGCTGTTTGTTTGGCCCCTATGTCTTTATCTGCACACATTTATTTGAAAGTCAAACTGAAAATGAAGTGATATCAAACATGTTCTGGTTCTGGTTCTGAACCGATGCTTCCTCTAAAACAGGAAGCTCAGACCGTCAGGACCATCAGGAGCGATGCCGTTTATATCCACATTACAAAAGTGTGATGCCATGAAAAGGCCTTTCATCCTGGAGAATGTGTGTGTGTGGTGAAGTAGAAGTTGTAAGAAAAAAGTATTATATACATATATAATGATAGTGAGTCAATAGTAGTACTTCTCTAGAACCCAAAGACACTTCCCAGTGGATCCATTATTCATTCACACCCTGATGGTGGTAAACGACGTCTGCAGTGAGGGTAAAGCGTCATACCTAAGGACACGACTAGGACGGAGCAGGGTTCAAACCGCCAACCTTGTGGTTCCTGGAGGACCTGCTGAATCTCCTGAGCTATGACCACTCAGAGAGAAGAGCCGCCAAAGGGAATTAATTAGCACGTCAACATGTTTTTTCATGGAACAACATCAAATCCCATGGTTTCACATGAAGATGACACACTGCTTGTTCAGATTCAGCGTTCAAACCCCCAGAGAAACCTAGAAGTTTCCCACCGTCAGTAAAAACAATCTCCAGAAGCATGTAGGTGAGAAGGGAAAGAATCGCTGTTGCTAGAAAGCACCCAGTAGGTCTTATATAAGTATTAAAAGTATCAAAATAGAGAGTAGAACCCAGCACGAAACAAGTTTATGAAGTTCAAATGTCATCTTTCTGTTTTAATCGGCTGTGCCAAAAAGCCTCACGGCACAGGTGGAAGACATGAAAACGTCCAGTTCCTGTGACTGAAATGACATGTGAGAGGCAGAATGAAAACAATTAGATCCAGACCGTGTTTGGTAACAGCAGGGCTGCGGCGATTTACGTCTCAATCTCGGCACAAACTTCAGCTTTTCCTTTTTTTTTTTTTTTTTTTTCCCTTTTTATTCCAGGGCTGTACGGCGTCAGATGATAATAATGAACCGTAATGGATGCCAAACAGTGAGGACAGCGAGTGAATGTAATTTCCCCAATGAGGGCGTAAATCTCCCGCGGAGGCTGTTACTGGAAGGTCTGATTCAAACGTTCGGCTTTGATTGGAGCAGTCGGCGTACTCGTCAGAAGGTTAGCGCAGGTGATCTGCCACAGTGTCGTCCTGTTCACCGAAGTCCTGCGTGAGCCGTGCGCTCTGATTAGTCAGCAATGACTAGAAACACTAGAGCTGTCGGAGCCCTGTGCAGGAAGGGGGAGAGTCAATCAACGCCCCCCCCCACCCCCTCCTCCTCCTCCATGCTGTTGTGACAACAATGGGATCTTCTTTCATTTAGCTGTGACGTCTATGGGCTCACATTAATTCAGACTGCAGCCACAGCCGTAGATTACGGGACATTATTGGAGCCAGAGAGGAAGTTACTGTCACGCCCCGTTTCCACGGCGCCGTTCCAGCACGACTCTACTCTACTCGGCTTTGTTTGTGTTTGCATTCAGCTTAGTGCCGGCTGCTGATTTTGGGTTGCAAGCGAGCTGATCTGGTGCTAAAACGTGATGGCTACAGACGACCTCAGCCTCTGATTGGCCACTGAAGGAGAGATGAGCACACAGTGGTCCCTCAATGAAGTACAGACTGAAGTACAGACTGAAGTACAGACTGAATGTGTGTTTGGACAGTCATGTGACGTTTCATCAGGAGCAGGTTCCCCATGTTTGTGTTTGCGTTGTAACGACCACCTGTGAGAACTGACCCAGTCCAGCCAAAGTAAACAACAACAAAAAACGTCTGACCTCCTCTCAGTCTCCATACGAAAAGGATCCTGACAGTAAAACTTGAGGCTGCAGGTGAATTCAGCTGCCGGAGACGACATTCTCAGCACATCACTGCGCAGATACGTCTGATTAATGGCTAATGAATTTGAAATTAATTACAGAGCAATAAATTCGTACTCAAAACCAAGTGAATTGATTATTTCGGTCTTGAAGGATAAATAGAGACGACGTATAATGAACAAAGAGGGAAAAGTGATCATAAAGAAGTACATTTGCATACTAATTAAAGCAGTGTAATAATAATCTCCCAAATACTCTTCAAAGGAGTGGACTCAATAGAAGTCATTTCCATAATTTACTGAATTATCATCAGAGGACTGTGGGGAAACTTTTCTCCTTCAGCTGACTGGGCTTTTCTCAACTTTCTTCTCCCAAACTCGGGCATCATTCATTGTAATTCCCCGCACACCCACCAACACGAGGTTAAATGTCCTCTCAATCTGTTAATTGCGAGACTTTATAATTCAAAGGGAAGGATTTAAAGGAGCCGCTGTAAATCAAATTACTCCTCTCAGGATGTTAATGAATTCCTCCCAGTGACATTGCAGGTGGGATCGTCTCACCTGCGCCAAGAACGTTCCTTTCAAAGTATCGGCTGACTCTCGTTGTCTCTGGTGTCTCGTTTCATGACGGACCTGGTACTGACTCACCTTTCGCAGCTGGGGACACACGGCGCCACTTTCACAGTCGGTACTGAGTTTGGAAAGACTTGGAGGAAACGCTGCAGGTTCTTTTCTGACGTCTGAAGGACTGCGAACGCATCAAACGTGGAGAAATCCATGAAGAAGAAAGGAGGAGGAGGAGTCCAGATTCTGTCCACCATCCAGGAGGTTATGTCTTCAACTGGAATGAAATGTGGAATGAGTAACTGCTGCTGATGGACCAGGACCAGATGATTAAATGTTGGTGGTGTTCTGGAACCATCTGGATCCAGGAATCTGTTGAAGGATTCTTCCTCATTTCTCAGCAGACGTGTCTAAAACTCCACAACAGAAGCAGCGGACCAGTGGTTAGTGAGTCTGTCTGTTAACACAAAGGCTGGGTGTTGGAGCCCCCCCCCCCCCAGGGACAGAGGGTTGTTTTTTTGTTTGACTATTGAAATGAAAAAGAAAATGAAGAACAACAAGAAAAAAATAGAGTTCAGAGGTCAGGATTTGTGTCCTAAGATGATATTTTCCAAAGCCTATTTGTGACTATGACATCCACGTCATCCACACGTTCACACAAACCCGCTGCAGCTTCTGTCAGCGGGTGAAAATCAACCTGACCTGAAAATGAACCTGACACGTATGCGCTGTTTCCGATGAACGCCGCTGGTATTTTAACCAAGTTAGTTTTTAGTAAACGTGTGCAGGCATGTGCACTTCACAATAGGTCTGGGAGCCACAAATGAGCACCGGAGATGACGGCAGCGTTTTTTTTGTTTTTTTTTTTGAATGGACAGATTACACAGTTGTTGTACATTTTATATAGAATTTTCAAATTTGAATTTGCTTTTTCTGCAAATGGTTGAATAGTATGTGTGTGTGCGCGAACACGTGCGTGTGCCGTATGCCCGTCTTTGTAATATATACTGTTCTCACTGGCGCCGTCGCACATGGCAGTGAACGTGGTCGTATTACAGCACAAGAACTTTCACTAGTTGAGATTAAATAAATCCTTTTGTTAATTTTCCTCCCGTCTGTCCCTCATCTGCCGTCGCCAGGAGTGGCAGCGTGCCGCTCCGTCCCAGCAGGGTAAACCACTCAAAAGCAATATGTAATTAAACTCAGTGAGCATATTCTTTAATCCTAAAGGCTATTACAGATTTATGGTCAGTGCATTGTCTGAGCCCCACAATGGCTTTTCCTCACTGCACTCCTGTGGATAGCATGAGCCCATATATGTTCTTAAATGGGTAGATAAAGGTTTTGTAACCCTTTTAAATCTGGCCTCATAATGGGAGTGCTAGGATGGCTTACTGCCCTCGTGGGGTAATACGTCGGCTTTTGTGTTTGGCCCCAGGATGGATGGAAAAGCTTAGAAAGGATAGAGGAATCTGTAATTGTAATGCATCAGCGGTCATCAATGACATATTTTAGAGCCCGTTTCCAGTCACATTAGAAACAAGCAGAGGCGCACATGTGAAGTTGTAATTATGGTGTATTCATTTTCAGCTCCTGAGGATTAAAGAACTGACTAGGTTTAATTGTAAGTGTTCTACATTTTTGAACTGATTAAAAGTGACCTATCCCCATGGCAGGATGCTTTGAAATGCCATGAATACTCAACTTAATTGCTACTTTTATTTGCAATATTTGCATTCAGTCTCCATTCTCTTGCTCTGTGGGGGGATTGCTGGACCAGAAGTTTTTTCAACAACCTTTTTTGCAGGATGATTTTCATTTGAATGCATGTATATAGAAATACATGTACATTTCTTCAATTGTCAAAACTTTATACAACACATAATGGTTTGACCAAATCCCTGTGGCAGAGTATATTTCATCAAAGGTAAGACTTTGGTAAGATAAGATTAGATAAGATGGGTAAGGTAAGATTTGTTGACATGACAAACTGCTGCAATGATAAAAAAGTTAAAAAAAAAAAAATGAAATTGATAAAAATGCTATAATTACAGCGCCTCACATTGTAGATTGGTTCGGTATGTAATGAAATAAAATAAAACAAATGCTCCTCTTGTATTTATGTTAAATATGTTGATTTGGACTAAATCAAATATTTAAACTTTCCTGTTGGGGAACAGATTAAAGATCTCCATCTTCTCCATTTTAACATGATACTCCATTCATCGTCCATTTCTGATTTGCTTCCATTATTACTTTGTACGTAAAAGTAGATCATTCACTTTGACTATCTTTCCTTTCCCTTCTGTTCAGTGACATAAAATCTGCTGGAATGTCAGTTGAGTTTTGGCCAACAATTCTTTCTTTGACCTGAAAAGTGCAATCAGCATCTCTTTCAAAGACCAAACAGGAACTTTCTGCTTGTCAGGCAGCCGTTGGACCCTCCGTCCTTCTCTGCCTACTGAAAAAAACACAAAGAAAAAGAAAAAAAAAAAAAGGAGTGACGTCTGGTCCCTCAATGATAATGTATTCTCTCTTATTTGACTTTTTAATTGGCTTTCACCTAATTACCATCACATGGTTCCTCAGATGTGCACTGGAGAGCGAGCTCAGGAACAGGGCGACAAAAGGAGGTCAGACTTGGAGGTGTTGGCACATGGCCTGCTCGGCTCCAGTCACCCTGCACCCTGCACCCCCCCCACCACCCACTTCTTTCGCAATGATAAATTTTCCCCTTGAACATGATGTCAATATGTTGATGTGCCTGCCTTTATTAAGACACCATCCAACTGATAACAAGTCCTGCTGTGACTTACCAACATAAATAATTAGAAAAGAGACCAAGGAACGGCAGGTGGCTTTTGGCACAAAGAAACAATCATACTTGATGTGGAAAATAAAGTAAAAGGACCCATCTGTTCACAGCAGGAGGAGGCTAAAAAACACGTTAACATATTGTCAGCAACATTATGAAATACAGTTAATAATTGAGTCATGGCACACGGCTCTGGACACTTGTTTTAAATAATCCAACAGAAGTGAGCCAGGACCCGCTTTGAGGCTTCAAATTAACTGCACGTTTGCATGCTCATGACTTGTCCACCGGCCATTTTTTCACATGCTCTGCCAATTATTTACTCAAAGGGTTATGAAGGAAGAAGTGGCCTTGAAAAGCTGCATCAAAAGCAACAGCAAAAGCCAAATGATTACATCATCCAAGATTTTAGCACAGATTTGAGAGTATTCTGTAGCTGATATGTTTAAATGTGTACTTTTGCTTTCCGAGGAAGATTCATACAGTATTTTTTTTTTTATAAATAGTGCGTTGGAATTGCTGTCTGAAGTTCCAAGCAGACAGGCCGTTTCGAACGGAATGCCCCGCTGACCTCGGGTGCCCGACTCATAACTCGGTCCCACCAGGAATGCCCCCAAGTCACAATCCAAGATGGCGTCAGTAGTGCAGTATCATCTGTTGCTATTAACCGTGTTTTACTCTTTTTGTATTACTTAGCTCTATTGTGTCCATTTCAATGACTCTCTCACACACACACACACACACACACACATTCAACTGTTTACTTCTATATATTTCTGTACGAGTGTTGTGTAACTGCGTATGCTGTTTGCATCTTAACACGACGTCAGTGTTTTGTATGAAAGCTGCTGAGTGGAGACAAAACCAGTGCCATGTTTGATGGAGCGTGCTGAATAAATGGTCAAGACATTAAATAACGCATGCTGTGATTCATTTTCCACTGCATGTCACGACGCTACGTTTCGACCACCAAAAGACTCAAATCACCAAATGCAGAGGCTGTCTGATGGCCACTTCAGCCAATCCGAGTTCAAGAGGTTTGCTGTCAAGAGCTTGTCGACCGTCATGAGGAATAAACGGGCAGATTACGGCCACGGCAGGTGCCGGTATACACTTAATTCCCTCCTGTTCTGTTGTTTACTAAGAGATTCATCTGCAGAGGACCGATCTGCACATCTGATTCATTTACTGGCGCGTTTGCGATGATGAGTTGAATGTTTACTGGTGTGTGGAATCATCTTCAGTATATAAATGAGATGATTAGAACCGCAGGACTTCCCCACTTGGGGAGTTCAGGAGCCGCCGCTGTTAGACCAACGTCAGCACAGAGTGTGTGTTCATCAGATGGATTAAAACAGCTGTTTCTCTGTGAGTTTGCATAAAGACACGTAATCTGTAGAAGCTGCTGCCTGCAGACAAACGCCCCATTAACAAACCTCTGCAGACCGCCAGTGTTGTAACTCACTCCTTCAACTCATGTACCCCTGTGTCACAGTGAATGTGTCCATGTTGTGCACAGGAGGGAAAAATTGAATAGAATTTTCTGAACTAGTCAAGTCGCTGCTGAACTAGATATAAGGATCCAATCGCAGTACTACTCTGATCTAGCGAATGACTTTTTCCGGGGGTTGGATTAATGAATATTCTGGGTTATTTATTCCATCTCTGTGTCTTCTCAGTAACCATGGTAATGTCTGTGAAGGTTCACAGTCATCCAAGTAAGGAACATGTTGGGTTAAATTGTAGACAGCTTCACTTGCTAGTGTGCTTGGACGTTTGGCCACTTCTAAACAGACTTGTGGGGAGTTCGTCTCTACCGACTCCGACAGTGACAGACGACCGGATGGATGAGGAGCAGAACTCCTCACAAAGTCAGTTTAGAACGGGGAAACGCCTGCAAGCAAACGAGCAAGTCCAGTTGTCATGGTAACATGTGATACAAAGGTCACAAGAGCTTGCAGTCAACTGAAGTCTTCATAAAAATAATCTCTCACCAATTCTCCGTATCTGAATCCAGCCAATAAATCAGTAGATCTAACAGAATCCGAAACTTGGGATGAAACATCCTACTGACATCTACTGACATCTACTAACATCTACTGACATCCTACTGACATCTACTGACATCTACTGACATCCTACTGTCATTTACTGACATTTACTGACATCTACTAACATCCTACTGACATCTACTAACATCTACTAACATCTACTGACATCCTACTGACATCTACCGACATCTACTGACATCTACTGACATCTACTGACATCCTACTGACATCTACTAACATTTACTGACATCTACTAACATCTACTGACATCTACTGACATCTACTGACATCCTACTGACATCTTTCTTTATTTAAGAACAGACTTAAGACTTTCCTGTTTGACACAGCTTATAGTTAGAGCTGGCTCAGGGCTCAGGGTCAACTTAAACCAGCCCTTGAACCAGCCCTTAGTTAGTTATGCTGCCATAGGTCAAGACTGCCGGGGGAACTCATAGTCGTAACAGTGGCACTGAGCATTGGCACTGAGCCTCTTCTGGTTCCCACCTCCTTTCTTCCTCTCTCCCCCGTTTCCCCTTCACCATCACCCCCACCCCTCAAATATTTGTTCTATAAACATCTGCAGCATGTACCTAACCCCTTCTCTCTGTCTGAGTTCTGGTGCCACCCAACCTGGAGAACTGCTTGACCCGCTGATGCTACACGACACACCCACCCCCAGCGCCATAATCTACTGAACTGCCTCCTCATCTTCCCCATCTCCAAAGTTTCTCCAGCTGACATCTCCCCCCTGGACAGACATGGACTAAAAACACTGTTGGACTCTGAACTGCCTCACATGAATCCTTGGACCTTCTA